>LGRX02033319.1:0-83522 GCA_001247695.2 Cymbomonas tetramitiformis
AGGAGTCAAGGTACGGCATGCAACATTCACATAACAGGTCTTGTGCATGCTTGCTAAACCTCTAGGCTAACTGTCATTCTATCGGTTGTTTTCTGCATATATTCTCAAACCCAAATCATAAAGTACCTGCAACAAAGTACCTGCAAAGCACAGTCAGAAACAAAACCCAAAACAGGACAAATCAGAGGGCACTCACAGTCAGATCATGCTGCTGCTTTCTGAGTAGGCCTCCATGTCGAAAATCCAAAAGATCTGGCAGCCTGAATCACTGCCTTTTGCATATCCATGTAGCTGTCAAAGAGCATGTTGAAGTAGGGCACGGTGTTCTTGGTGGGAGGAACTGGCTTGGTGTAGGGGTCAGCCAAGTTCTTCTCCGAAGGCACCCTCCAGCATATGATCCAGCCCAGTCTGATAAAGTCTCTGAGCATATGGAATCTGACCAGAACATGCTTGATCTTCTGGGACAGTGGGATATTTTCAGCAATAGACCTGCATGCATCATTATCCAGGAGAAGAGGAACCGGAAGCTCTAATCTGGGGCAGGTTGCTGAAGCTGGAAGGTATTCTGTGCTTCTCATATTCTGATAGTCCACTGGCCTGCGGTCTGAATCTGAATAAATCTCGAGTTCATCTGTCACTGACTTGCCATCAGGCCTGACACCACCGACTCCTGTACCCGTAGGTGTAGTGTAATCCAGGAGTTTAGTCAGGAGAGTCCCTGGCTGTAATCCAGGGTAGCTGAATGCAATGTCAGTGGCGACCCTCTCGGTCTCAGTGATCTCAGAATCAAGTCCAGTAGTAGAGGGTGGCTGCCCCTGAATAGGGTGTTGTATATAGCCGAAAATTTCTGTCAACATAAACATGAGAGACACCACCCGCTGAGCTGCAGTAGATGCTGCAACATATTCTGAACCCGTAGAAGATGTTTCTGTGATTGTTTGTCTGACTGTACCGTACTGTAGAATCATACCACAGAAGAATATCACCATGCCAGAGTATGATCTAGCTGAGTTTTCCAGGTCTCTGGCAAGGTCAGCATCGGAGTACACAAACAGTGTGAGCACCCGTGCTGGCCTCTCAGGGTAATAGAAGGCCATTCTGTAGTGTGCTGTGCAGTCCAGATACTGTGCAATTCTGATAAGAGCCTTCATTGAGTCCTCTGAGGGACAGGCCACAAACTGTGACAGGTAGATAACTGCATAGTAGATATCTGGCCGTGACGTCCTGCTGTGCCAGAGCAGGGACCCAAGGATAGACCGATAGGGTTTTACCAGAGTGAGGTCTGGGTCTACTGGTTTTGATATCACCAGTTTAGAGTCCATAGGTGTACGGAAGGGTCTCTCGGGTATGTTGTTAGCTGTCATAAGGTCTTTAATCTGTCGAGACTGATTGAGGTACACCCCCTGGTCATCATGCTGTACTGTCATCTGAAGGATAGAGGATATAGGACCCAGGCGTTTGGCCTTAAAAGTTGCTCTGAAAGCGGTCCAGAAGGCCCTCTCAAGAGCCGTGGAACAGGCCATACCAAAATCATCCACATATACCACACACATAGCCTTAACCGTAGGCGTGTAGATGTAATAGATACAGGCATCATGTGTAGACTGTCTGAATGATTGTCCCATGTATTTGAAACTGAGCATAAACTGTTTAACCATCCTTTGCCATGATGCGCCGGCAATTTTGAGGCCGTACAGCGCATATGAGAGCAGGGCATAGCTGTAGCCCTTAAAGGTATAGCCAGAGGGAAACTGAATCCACACGGGGAACTCAAGCTTAGCATGCATAAAGGCCTGAGACACATCCATATGTGACACCACCAGCTGGAATAGAGCTGCAAATATGAATAGCAGTCTGAAAGCTGATATCTCTGGGGTAGCTGAAGAGGTCTCCCACGGAAGATAGCCTGTAGTTCTGCTGCCGTCACCAGCCATACGGGCTTTAAATATCTGATAGGGCTTGCCTGCACCAGTAGGGTCAGGTTTGAATGGCATAGACAGTACAAATAGTGTAGTAAGGTACTGTGCATTAGCCGGAGGTGTCCCCAGCTTGAGCTTTTCCTGATTAACCATATCACCAACCTCCTGATCCATAGCTTTCAGCCAGTTTTCAGACTGTGGTGAGGATAGAGCCTGTCTGACACCGTGAGGTAGCTTAATCTCTGGTGCCGAGACCTCAAGCATATGTGTAATAGTAGAGGTAGGAGCATCAGAGAGAAACTGCTCCATGCTGCTGAAACTGCCAAACATGTACTCTGCTCTGAGGTCACTGCTGAGGGTGTCAGAGAAGGGCAGGTAAGCTGCTGAGTGTGTGGACGGAAAGATGATCAGGTTGGCTGGTAGATCAATGTGCCAGCCAGCCGGCTCGTCGGTGCAGGGTTCCAGGATGACACCGTAGGGCCTCCTGTTGCCTCTGTGGGTGGAGATGAGAATAGCACTGTAGATAGGTGCTCTGACTGTCTGACGAGCCTTCACAATAGTCCAGATAGGATAGTGTTCATTGATGCCATTTAGCTTTCTGTAGCAGTCCAGATAGTGTAGAAGGTCCCGGTAGTGCCGACCATCTGATGTCTGTAATACATATCTGACTGCCATAGTCCAGGTAACTGTGCCATCTGTCTGAATAAGCTGAACACATGCGTGTGACTCCTCTCCGTCAAAGAAAGAGCCAATACCATGAACCCTCGAGCCTGCTGTGTCAAAGCTGTCACTGAATGGCTGTGGTCTGTCATAGGATGCATCAAACTCCCGCTCTGCCTGATGTGGGTCTGGAAAGGAGCCCAACATCTCTCCCATGTCCTGATGATTATGAATCCAGTGAGGCTTACCAACATAGTGTATCATATTAGTCTCAGTATCCAGGATCTTATATGCCAGGGAGCTGACTGATACACCGACAAGACGGCCCGACCAGGCCGCCCGCTGGGACTTCCTAGACATGCCAGGCTGTCTGGAGTTCCGCTGCTGCTGAGACATAATGACATAGCAATTCTGGCCGAAGGCCTTCAGTTTTGCATAGCCATAGTGATAGCCTCTGATCTGATGAAATGGTGTTGTAGAGATGTTCTTGTGAGTAGAGATATTCCATATGAAGCCAGCATGGGTGGCAGCCAGAGGCCAGTAGTCCTCGGGCATGCCAGCTGCCAGAAGTAATGCCTTAGCCATGTCTGATATTTTGCCAATGGCATTTTCTGCATGAGGGTTGTCTGTATGTACTGTAGGAGATGACTTCTGGTGTAATATACGGTGTTTTCGATAGAAAGCCACACACTGGGGGTCACCCATCTCTGGAGCACAGTCTGTACGGAGTGTTATGGACTGTGGTGCATATCCCATAGCATGTAAGCTGCCGTAGAAGTGAACCAGACAGGTGTAGTATTCTGATTTCTGGACGAAGGTGTACACAAATATGAATCTGCTGACATAGTCAATGAACTGGCATCGGTACAGGTGGCCATTGTAGCCAGCTGGGGTAATAGGTCCTGTCAAGTCAGCAGCCCACTTCTGGCCGGGCTGTATGGCCACTGATCTCAACTGGTCATGGTGTCCACAGGGCTTCTGCTTCAGCTTACTGGTACAGCATACTGCACAGAACTGAGAGCAGGTCGGCATAGCTGCTATAGCTCGCCTAGACAGCAGAGGCCGACCGAGCTGGATGCCAGGCAGGTCGTAGAGCTTAAGCAGACTGGCTGTAGAGCCGTGACCCATGACTGCATGGAACTCCACAAAGGGACTGACCCGAACAGGTGTGTTTCTGTTCCTGAACAGGATACAGATCTCAAAGGGAGTGCCATCAATGAATACTCTGTCAGGTCCGCCATCTGAGCCAGCCGGTGTCAGTGGGTGACTGGAAGCATATGTGTGCTTCCGAGAGAAGCTGAATATCCTCTTACTGCCTTTAGGATAGATGTGTAGTACCTCCATAGTACAAGTCTTGTGCCATATCTGGTGTTGTGGCATATACGGGACAATCCAGAAGTAGGTGGTATTATGCGGGTCAAGGAGAAAGTCATGGTTGCCCTTAGTCAGCATTCTGTCAATCATACTGATACTGAAGGGAATGTTGCCATAGAAGAACTGACCCGTCCACTGTTTGGTGTGACAATCATCTGAGATAGACCAGTGCTCAAGAGCCGGATGATTGTTACCCTCTCCAACAGGCAGAGAGTCCCCATACATAGATACATCAAAAGCCGGAGTACCAAGTTTAGCTGTAGCTGTAGGAGAGCCGTGAGTAGTAGCCCATTTAGTGTACTCGCTATTACTCCACTGCCAGTCTGATGAGTCACCTGTGCGGGTCCTGACAGCTGCTGAGCCGAAGTGGTGAGAGTGCGGGCGCTGCGGCTCATCCCAGAGGTAATCCACCTGATTGTCTGTGATACGATATGTTCTGCCTGAGTCCAGGTGGGTATAGGTCATGGTAATGAAGTCTGGGGAACTGAAGCCATGCCGGAGCATAACCCGGGTAGATAGGAGTGTCCTGGCGCCTTCCTTGAAGTGGCAGCCAGGTATAGTGTACTCGTCTATCTCCCCTGACAGTATCTCTCGGCCATAGAGGTGTAGTGTACAGGTCCCGTCAGTTCGGGATACGGGACCTGTCATCACCGTAGAGAAGCCAATAGTGGCGGAGGTGTCTAGAGCTGAGATCCTGGACCTGGTGCCTGTGATATTCCCAGTGGCACCAGAGTCTACCACAATGCCATCGCCGTCCCGTGATAGTGTATAGGCCGAGACAACAGGGCTACAGGTGAACACTAGCCCAGGTGGTGGTGTGCCGTGTGCCGTCCACGTGAAGCCGAGCCACCAAGACATGTGCACCACGGCACCACCGACAGTGATCATGAGGTGTGCCAGGTGTGAGGTGGTCTCGAGGACACTGCCAGTCTGCTGCCAAGCCACGGGGCCAACACCACCGACACCTCTGTCCACTGTACTGTCGCCTGATATTGATTGGAAGTCCATGAAGAATAGGAATAGGCACTGAATGATAATAGCCAGAAAGGTTGCCAAGGCTAGAGCCGTGAGGTGTCGGGACCGCCTGCGGCGGTCCTCACTGTCTGCTGTTATAGTTGACCGGAACAGTTGTATTTGTGAGGCGGCATCGGGCGGCATACCCGAGCTGGTGAACTGGCCGTGGTCACTGTGAGAGTCTCCTGTGCCAGATCCAGAGGAGGAGTGTCCAGTCCCAGAATCTGACCATTCCCAATCACAAGAACCACTGTTCCCATTGTTACCAGCCCAAGTGCCACCATCAGAGCCCCAGTCATACAGTATCCCCGTCCCCGTCCCCTGGGCCCCTCCCCGTGGGCCCCCAGGTGACAGCAGTCTCAATCTGTCCGAGGCATCCTCCTGTCCCTGAAGCAAGTCTACATCTGCCATGGCACAGCCCAGGAAGCCGAGGACAACAAGGGTGGAGACGAGAGCATGTCTGTAGAATGGCACACCACCCCTACCTACACCCCTACGCAGGGTAGGTCCAGTGACGGAGGGTGGAGGGTCATAGTGCTGTCCTTCCCCTGAGCCACGGGGCTCAGGGCCGTCGGTCTCGTCCGAGGCCTCGACCACGGACCCCGCAGGCACCCCGTGCCCGCTGGCAGGGGGGTCCGTGGCCGTGGCATATAGTCCCGCTCCTGCAGTGACAAAGCACGGGCCAGGGCCGGGAGGGAAGGGCATCACCGGAGGCGGTACTCGTGGAACCCTCGGCGTCGTTGCGGCCGAAGCCGGCAGGGTGTCGTGCCACTGGGTGGGCTGGGTGTGATCCTCACACCACAGCCTGTCCCAGTGGTCCTGCTCTCTGTCGGTGAGGCCGGGAGGAGTAGCCACCTTAACCCGTGAGGGAAGGGACAGTCGCAGCTCCACGGGAGGGCCGGGCTCCGGTCCAGTTACAGACTCCAGCTGTGAACTCCAAGACCTCGGCCCCCAAGCCCCCCCTTCCTCCCGGGTCTCACTGTGATGTTGTTCGGTCATTGACTGAAACCGAAGGTCACCTGCCAACACCATGTCAGCGAACAACCCGGAGCTAGGCTCCAGGGATGCCTCGTGTGCGAAGAGCGCTGACACGGGGTGCAAACAGGTGTCTCCATGCTCGGCATCGTCCGGTGTGTCACCCGATACAGCCGCGGCATGATCCAATGTCTGAGCGGCCCCGTATAACATCACACCTGCGTCGAGATGTGATCGGATAGACGCAGGCTGTGGGTCACACGGTGAGCATGCGATGCTCGGGTCCGCACGGTAGAACGACGAAGAATCAAGCGGTGCCACGGCAGGTGCAGAGTCCATGCGGGCAACGACCGGTGGGGTGTGCGTGGTGTCACGATCGACACCACCCACCCCGAAGCCGTAGAAATGAACCCTCCCTAGAGAAAGGGAAGAGTACGGCTCCTGAAGATCTTGTTCATTGTAGTCCGCTTCCTCCCCTGCAAAGCAAAAGGCCTGGAATTTTGCGGAAGCTTTCCTCTGAAGCCGATCCCACTCCTCATGTTGTTCCTGAGTGTAGGAGTCAGTCTCCCAAGCATCCCACTCAGAGTCAGTCCACTCCTGTGGTGCCCAAGCGGGTGCATGAGAGTCCTCATCCCCCTGGGTGAGGTAGGCGGCAAAGGACAGGGATCCGTCGTCAGGGTACGTGCACACCGACTCCGAAGAGTCACAAATGTCTGGTGTGCCGTGTTCCCAACAGACTGCCTGAAAGGCCTCCTCCGAATGCTCATAAGCTGCCTGAAAGCGAGCTGTCAGAACATCCGTGAAGGCCCCTTCGGCTAGAGCCTCGGGGTCAAGCCGCATGGAGTGTGCCGCCAGGTGCTGCATGTGTGTACAGTCTGCCTGGCGGTGCCTCCCACCACAGGACCAACAGTTGCCCATGAACTGCTTGGAACCCGGGTGGAAGGTGACTCGGGTCTTCTGCGATTTTCCTTTGCCCTTCTTGCCTTTGCCTTTGCCTTTGCCTTTGCCTTTCCTGCTGATTCCCTGCGGCCAATTCCCCCCCTTGGGCAAGGGGGAGGCAGCGAATCGGAAACTCTTCCCCTTCCCCTTAAAGGGGTGGGAAGACCGAGAAGGATAGTATACATCTCGCGGGCGGGGAGGGCGCAGGTCAGGGGCTCCCCTGGAATCCAGACCGCCACGTTCACCGTGGCGGTGTCCTGCATCATTATAGAAAGCGCTAGTCAGTTGCTTCGTTTTCCCTAGTGTGTTGTAGACTCGCTGAATCGCGAGTCCACAGCTCACCAGGGTCAGCTCAGCTTGTGTTTTGACCTTCTCAATCGCATAGTCCTCGTGCACCTGTTTGTAGGTGACGGGACAAGTGCGACGAAGAAACAGACGGACCGCATCTTCCCTAGAGATGTCGAGGCTAGAGTGTTGCCCCAAGTCAGTCGAAGCGTTACTGACTGCGTCAGTGAACGCTTTGATGAACTGCTTGGGGTTTACTCCAGCCGGGACCTCTACTGTGGGTGTGAAAATGAAGTCCGTCTTGTCAAAGTCTTCAAGGTCGGGCATTACGTCCCTGACTAAGGCGGTAAGAATTACTTTGCCGTCGTCAGGGAAGTAACGGTGAGCTTCCCGCACTGAAGCGAGCGCTGGCCCGCCACAGAGATACTCCAATAACTCCTTTAGGAGTTTGTTTGGAGTTGGCATCACTGTGGCGGTCGCGTCGGACAGCCGGAAAGCATGTGCGAAGAGGGGGTTAAACCGCGTGAGACGAGAGGTTAGCTCCTCAACGAGGGAGTCAAGTAGCGAACGAGCATTCGACTCGTCGCCACAAAACCTCCACTCGTCAATGGCATCCCCCTTGCCACACAGCTTCGATTTAATTCCCCTCACAAGTGCTTCAATCTTCTGGTGGTCATCCAGAAAAGCTGCGGAATCGGAATCAAACTTCTTTTCAGCCGCTGATTGTTGCGAAAGCGCAGCCACTGGTGTGGCCACCAGTTGGTCGAATTGTAATTGCCTCTTTGAGGCACCAGCCGGATGTGCTCTTAACCTCGCTGGTGCCATCAACTGGTACGGTGTAGAGGCCATGGTGAAATTTACAGTCGCGGTGATCGAACGTTAGTCTAGAAAATCCAATAAATCAAAATGTTCGGTGATCAAGGTTCTAAAAATTGTACTAAAAAGATCTCAGCAAGAGAAAACAAATTTACACTTGAACAATCTATAAAAAATAAGGGCAGGGGCTCAAAATGCGGGTTCAAAGGTTCAAATTTTACAGCCGCGGAGAGGGTAGGGTAAGAGAGGGTGGCGATCGTGTCGTGAGTCTTGGTGATGACGCGCGTACTGCTTCGGAGGCTGCGGCTAGCTAGACCGGTCCGCCTGAGCCCTAGGCAATTGTGCTCACGAACGGAAATTCATCCTCTCTCTCACTCTACCCCTTCCGTGACTAGTGCGTTTAGAACCTCATGCCCGGATCTCAGCCCCAAGCCCCTATAAGAGCTTTAGCCAGCCATAATTGGCGGTTCTAACAAACCACCTTAGGCCGGTGGTGGGCGCAAACCTGTGTGAACAAACACGCAGTCAAGCACTACAAGTCAAGTGCAACACTCACATATGTCAACCGTGAAACTGTGAAGCTATATATACACAAGATAATACGAAGTGTTATAGCTTCCGCCGAAAGAATGTGATGACAGCCCCTAAGGTGTCAGATGTGAAATGACAGATGCTATGAACTGTCTGACTACCGAAGTCGATATCGGAGATGGCGCTGATGACAGTGAAGAAGTCATAGTAGTCGAACCGTATCGGTGATGACACAGATGATGATGACACTGTCGGCATGCCAAATCCAGCAACTTGGCCGTTCTCACCACTCCTCGCATTTTGCGACCTCGGCCATCTTGCCCTCCCTGCGCCGTGGCATTTTCTCTGGTGGTGCTAGGCTACTTTCTAGAGTGGCCTCGCACAGGGGTGGGATGACGTATCCCATTTTGACTGGTGTTGGACCTTAGCATCATCGAGGACGCCGCCGCCAGTTAAGCCTGCTTGCTTAGTGATTTTGGCAGCCTACCCCGTGGGAGAAGTGATCCCCACGGCACATGCATGGGCGTATGCCCCTAGCCCATCTGGTTACCACCTTTCATGGGTTCACGGCCTCTCGCCAATGACGCAATCGACCCGCCACCAGACGCATCACGGTCTGGTGGTGTGCAACACTACGACAGACAGACACTTGCAATGAACGGCTCTAGCTTGTAGTGCAGTAGTTTCGGACTATAAGAGGTCCCATTGGGCCTGTAACTGCTGCCTATTTTTGCCTAGGGTTTAGGTTTGGGATGTTGTGGCACCTCACGCCTTCGGGGTGAGGTGGTGTGATGTGAGATGAGACTTTCAGCCCCCCCCATAAGGTGGGGGGCAGTCACACTCTCTCTGATCACCCCTTGACCCGAGGTGCTACGTCAGCTTTCTTCCGCCAGTTCGTTCCGCGATAATAAAACCCCAAAGTTATTTTATTATCTCATCTTAGTCTGCAGTGTATCACGGTGTCACACCCTGTAAGTGCTTCCGCCAGCCTAATATATATATCATATATTAGCCTTTTCTGTCAACAGCTACGCAATTTCATCAACGTTCCTCCGCCTCATGGGGCGAACGGTGTTGTGACTGCTGCGGTGACAACACATCTGCCTTAGAAATAAATTGCGCGTTTCGCGCACAAGTAACTTGAAGCCTTGAGCTTCAGGTAACTTAAAGATACATCTCTTGGCAGTATGTGTGCCAAGTTTCGTGCTCTAGGACGCACGGGAAGCCTCACGGAGAAGCTGATCTCCCCCCTCCACTGTATGGGGGTCTGCTTCCCTTTGCGTCACCCCTCACTGTGTGTGGCGTGTGTCACTTGTCACAGTGCACCGTCACGTTAGCCTTCCCTGTTTAGACAGCCCGTATCGTCTGTCTCGCCAGTTAATGCTATACCGTTCCGAGCACCCAACACTGTGCATTTTCTGACTGCTTTGTATATATATATATTCCTTATATATATATACACCGATATCACCGTCGTTCTATAAGGTTACGACGAGGTGGACTCCTTCGATTTTTGTTACGTTATTTCATCTTTGAATCTCGTTTTCTTTGATGGAATCTCCCCATATTTCTTCGAGTGAAGAGCTCATGGCTCTTTTAGCGACTATTGATGGAAAGATGCAGAGTTTGGATTCGCTGAACCGCGCACGCACCGTTGGCCTTATTCGTTCTATGGCACGCGCTCTTACGCATTTTCGGAGCTCAGATTTTGTGGGGGCATCATCGGCGGTTTCTCCACCTGTTGTCTTGCAGATTGTTGTTTCTGAGCCTAGCACGCAGGTTGGTGGTGCTCAGACCGCTGTGGATTCCGGAATGTCCGATGTTTCTTTTTGCGAGAAGGGTGTTGGAGATGGCGTGGTTTCTATCGGTTCAAAATCTGTTTCTTCGCAAGTTACTACCACTAGACCCTCCCCTACCCCTAGGGTGAGCGACGTTTTGCGACAGGCCCCTCCTGTTCGCACAGAAGTTCATTATCACCACCATCATCGTCCTACAACTGACTATATGGGCTCTGGGCAGCGGCAGTTTGATGATTTTGGGGACAATGAGGAAGAAGATGATGCTGGATGTGACGCACCGCGTGTGTCACTTCCTATTATCTGTACTAGTACTCGGTACAGTACGGGTGTCACAGGTTTAGGGTTTCCGGCATAAAGCCGAGACTATCTTATGTTTTATTTACACTCTTGCAAACCGAAAGTGAAAGCTATTCTGACCGTAACTCAATATATAGTCGTAGATATATATCTCACAGGTTATGGTGCGCCAGGCTGGAAATGGCACAGTGACATGTTCGTACTGTCACGTGTCATATCCGGTGTGTCATCTTCGGTGACTCTGCTTGTGTCAGTCAAAGTACTTATTCCCGTATGTTATCAATTATTGAGTTCGTTCTATCTCGCCGGGAGCGTTCTCCCCGTGGCTGCTGTACTGTTTCCAGCAGGCTATGGACCCACTTTACGCTTGCGTATTGTGATTTTTAGCGTGAATTTTCACTTCGTGTTCGCTCTATCTTTATTTTGAGCGTAGCCATCTTTATCGCGGCCTACGGAGTCTGATTCTCGCTTTCGCTTGGGCGGTCCGGCAGTTACGGGAATTTACGGCTGAGTGGTATCGGCATTTTATTCGCGCGTTCGCTTGCTTTGACGGATCCTTTTTTCCGTGATGGCTCTCGTAGATGTTTTGTCCGACGTGGAGAGCTTCATGCTCTTTTGCTGTCATGCGACGAGAAATTGGGGAAGGTTTCATTCTCAAAACGCGCTCAGCTCATTTCCTTGTGCCAAGCCCAAGCTAAAGCGCTCGCGCATTTTAGGAGTGCCCCGCAGATTTTGCCGCGACCCGGGACAGTTTTGGAGCCGATTATTTTGGAGATAGTTGTTTCAGAGGGCGCAGGAGTTGGTGGTGTGCCTTCCGGCAATTTTGACGGCTCCGAGGTTTCGTTCTGTGAGATGGGCATTGGCAATGGGCTGGCAGTTTTGGACACCCGATCTATTTCTTCGCAGGTCACTACCACTTTACCCTCGCCTAGGGCTTCTAGAGCGAGTAGCGTGCGCGCACAGGCCCCTCCTGTGCGCCACGAAGTTCATTATCTTCATCACCATCATGGCCCGACTGTATACTCTTCTGTGGACCCTGGGCTTGAGAATTTTGGAGCTAGTGAGAGTGAAGATGAATCGGAGTACCCTCTTGGGTATTACGATGAGTCTGACGGCGATTATGGGGAGTTTGATGGCCACTTGGCCTCTCCGCAATTTTGCCCTTCACAATTGGCACAGGCTCCTACCTTGGGCACAGGTTCCCAAGGGGAGTCTCATGGCGGTGTTTTGGACGTTGCAGCAGCCAATTTTTTCCCGCCAACATTTATTTCGACTGGTAATGCTTCGCTCTCTTCAGAGCGCGTTGACCCAGTTCACGATGACAACGACGATGATGAGTCCTACCCCTACCCTTCCGACGATCACGACGGGCACGACTCTGGTGGTGCTTACGAGGACGAGGCTGACCACTCCGATTACGGGTCTGGAGACCACTACGACTCTGGGTCTGGTGGTGCTAGCGGCAGCTCATACGGGGGTTATTCTTCTGGTTCATCTTAATTTCTAAACGGACAGGCAGGGCTTTTACTTCGGTGTTTCGACCACTAGCTGAGTTGGGATTGTCTTCGTATATCCTAGATTCTCGTTCTGACCACTTGCGGACAGCTTGCCCCAGTAAGTCGAACCTTTAGGCATTTAAGTCCTCTCAATTTTGTTCGCAGTTGATGGCTACAAGCTAAGCCGACAGGCAGCTCCGATCTTGGTTATTTTCTTCATCCCATGAGCAGACAGGCGGCACTGTATTAGCTGCTGACCACTAGCCGGCAGGAATTTGCCTTAGAAACCTTTCCGTGTGAGCTGAGCTGACTGGCTAAGTGTTTATCCAGCATCCTCTGTTCATTTCTTTTCACTTGTGATCATGACTAGCTACGAGACTTATAACATTCTCATTAGATGTAAACTCTAGTAGCTAGGGTGGTGACTTTCACAAGCTGTAGATTCACCTCAGATGAGGTGGTGTGCTGGAAATGGCACAATGACATCTTCGTACTGTCACGTGTCATATCCGGTGTGTCATCTTCGGTGACTCTGCTTGTGTCAGTCAAAGTACTTATTCCCGTATGTTATCAATTATTGAGTTCGTTCTATCTCGCCGGGAGCGTTCTCCCCGTGGCTGCTGTACTGTTTCCAGCAGATGAATCGGAGTACCCTGTTGGGTATTTCGGCGATTCTGAAGACGATTTGGAGGAGGAAGAGGGGTGGTATGGCCACTTGGCTTGCGCACCGCATTTTTCTACCCTTCGATTGGAACAAGATCCTGAGCTGGACACAGGTTTCCAGCGCGAGTCTTATGGCGGAGTTTTGGAGCCCCCACTTGGGGAGGACTTTTTACCGCAAACCTATTCCGATGTTGTAGATTATTCTCTTGTGGAGCCTCTCCCAGAGCACACAGGAGAGCATTTCGAAGACGAAAATTTTCCGGAAGCAGCTTTCGCTGAAGGAGAAGAGCTCAATGAAGATTACACCGCAGAGGAGTGGGCCGCCTGGGACGCAGGGGCCTACGATGCTCAGGGGTATGGTGGTGCGCGAGAGAAGTTTGCTGAGCATTTTGTCAGCTACGATGGGGAAGAGTATTATTCCGATGATTACTGATTTTCTTTTACTGACCGGCGGCACGTTTCTATGGACGCTAGCCAATTGCTGTAGGTGGGATCCGATTTATTTCAGCAGCTTTTATTGATTGTTTCTAGCCACTTGCGAGCAGCGTTTATTTTTTTATGGCACATCATTCATGGGCGGATTCCCTTTTCACAATGCCACGGACTGAAACGCTATATCGACCGGCAGGACTTTCTTGTATTTGTTGCTAAGATCCATCATGCAGACCGGCAGCCTCTTATCACGTTGCCAGCCACTTGCTGGAAAAGAGAATTTTGATCGGCGGAGACATGTTATTTCAATCTCGTAGCTCACGGCTCACTCACATCTTAGCATGTAATTTATGCTTTAGCATTCAACCACATCTTGAGACCTAGCTAGCTCCTAGAGTTGACCGCTTACATTTCTTTCAGTAAACTCTAGTAGCTAGGGTGGTGTGCTGTCACAAGCTGTGCACCTCGAATGAGGTGGTGTGCTGGAAATGACAGCCTGACTAGTTCGTACAGTCAGGTGTCATATCCAGTGTGCCATTCTCGGTGTACAGCTAGTGACCTAGACTCAGTATTTATGTCCATCTATACGAGTCTAGTGATCCGTTTGTTCCGTCGGCTCTCGGGTCCCCACTGTCTGTTGAGCTGTTTTTAGCAGGTTTTGGTCCCACTTTACGCTTGCGTATTGTGATTTTAGCGTAATTTTTATTTCGTATTCGCTCTATCTTTATTTTGAGCTCAGCCATCTTTGTCGCGGCCTACGGAATCTGATTTTCGCTTTAGCTTGGACGGTCCGACAGTTACGGGTAATTACGGCGGAGTGGTTTCGGCATTTATTTCGCGCGTTCGCTTTCTTTTACGGATCCTTTCTTCCGCGATGGCTCTCGCAGATATTTTGCCCGATGAGGAGCTTCGAGCTCTTTTGTTTTCTTGCGATGAGAGATTGGACAAAGTGGAGTTCCTTAAACGCGCTCAGTTAATTTCCTTGTGCCAAGCCCAAGCTAGAGCGCTCGCTCATTTTCGTAGTGCTTCTCAGATTTTACCGCAGCCTCCAGCATCTTTCGAGCCGATTATTTTGAGTCTCATTGTTTCAGGGGACGCAGCAGTTGGTGGTGCTGCGTCCGATTCTTCTTTGATTCCGGCCGTAACTTTCTGTGAGAAGGGCGTTGGCAATGGGTCCGCGATTTTGGACACCTGATCTGTTTCGTCACAGATAACGACCACGAGACCCGCGACTGGCTCCTCCAGTACGCGTAGGCTCACACGACAGGCTCCTCCTGTTCGTGTAGAGCGTCATTACTTTCATTCCGTGGATTCTGTTTCTGGTTCCATCGACACATCTGGACAGCCAGACATTCACGCAGTGTTTGAGAGTGGTGAGAGCGAGGGCGAATCGGAGTACCCTCCCGGGTATTACGATGAGTCTGACGACGATTGTGAGGAGTTTGATGGCCACTTGGCCTCTCCGCAATTTTGCCCTTCACAGTTGGCACAGGCTCCTGCCTTGGGCACAGGTTCCCAAGGGGAGTCTCATGGCGGTGTTTTGGACGTTGCAGCAGCCGATTTTTTCCCGCCAACATTTATTTCAACTGAAAATGCTTCGCTCTCTTCGGAGCACGTTGATCCGGTGGACGATGACTACAACGAGTTCTACCCCTACTCTTCCGACGATCACGAGGAGCACGACTCTGGTGGTGCTTACAAGGACGATGCTGACCCCTCCGATTACGATTCTGGAGACCACCACGGCTCTGGGTCTGGTGGTGCTAGCAGCGAATCTTACTGTGGTTATTCTTCGGGATCTTCTTAATTTTCTAAACGGACAGGCAGAGCATTCCTTTCTGATGTTTCGACCACTAGATGACGCGTTTGTATTATGATGTTTCTTTTCAGGGTATTGACCACTAGCGGGCAGCTGTTATTTCATTTCCGCGAGCCCTCTTCTAGAGATGTGTAATTCCTCCCAACTGGCCGCGCACAACCAACGGCTAAACCGACAGGCGATTTCTTTTCATGGTTCATCTACTTTCGTGAGCAGACAGGCGGCATCTTGGATTGCTGCTGACCACTAGCCGGCAGAGATTTAACCCAGAAGTCTTTCCAACATGAGATGAGCACCTAGCAGTATTTTATTCGGCATCCTCTGTTCAATTCTTTAACCTTGTGATCTTTCTAGTTACAAGACTTATGACATTCTCATTAGATGTAAACTCTAGTAGCTAGGGTGGTGACTTTCACAAGCTGTAGATTCACCTCAGATGAGGTGGTGTGCTGGAATTGGCACAGTGACATGTTCGTACTGTCACGTGTCATATCCGGTGTGTCATTTTCGGTGACTCTGCTTGTGTCAGTCTAAGTATTATTCCCGTATGTTATCGATTCTTGAGTTCGTTCTATCTCGCCGGGAGCGTTCTCCCCGTGGCTGCTGTGCTGTTTCCCACATCACGCTTGGTGGTGTTCGGTTTGGCTTGACTCGCTTTGGCTTGCCGTCAACTCTACAATTCCCTATTACTTCCTTCGGACTTTCATCGGTTTGAGTGCATCTCCTCATCCCAACTTCCTTGTCCAACTTCGCGTGGTGCCTACCGTCTGTGACTGGTTTTACGTGATCTTCCTCGGCCAAACTTCCTTGTTTATTTCCTTCATTCTGGCCGCCTACCGCTTCCTTCCAGCAATGTCCCTTCAACGCCAATCCAGCCTCGCAGAGGCGCTTCGGTCAGCACGTCGTGGTGGTGGTTCTTCCCCGAACTGGGGATGGTATCGCGACACCGGGTTCCCCGCGGCAGAGGCGAGTTGTCTCTACCGCGTCACTACGATCGCGTCCTTCTTCCTTACGTCCTTCGCCCACGCCATTCGTGTTTTTCAACGACCCGTCGGTTTTGCTGTCCACCCCTGTCGAGGAGGGCAGGGAAGATGAGTACTTGGAGCAGCTTGCCTACGCCTTCACCTACTCTACCGACATCGTGACCATTTTACGTCCTGGTGACTTCGACCCTAAAAAAAGGTATACCCTGGATGGTGACTCTGCTGAAACGGACTTTGCGGCTCTGCTCGCTGCATTCCGCCATGTCCTGTTCCCTATTTCCTTCCCCGAGTTTCCAAGCTTCTTGACCTCGAGCACGACTACGATTTTTATCACGTGGTTTTGAACGAGATCATCTTCACAATTCTTCCAGTGGTTCTTCGTGCCTTGGGCCTCTACTCCGAGGTTGCACGCTCTCATCCTGGCGACGGCCGCTATATCCTGCAGCGGTTACGGTACGAAGTCGAGGGCATCCCGGACTCCGACACCGACCGCTACTGGGTGAAGATGCGCGCCACCATCCTCAACGAGCGCGAGGACCCTGCACCCCAGCTCACCGCCATCCGCACCCTTGGCGACAAGCATGCCAGGGTCAACCAGGAGTACAACGAGGCCAAGCGTGTCAAGGACCTGTGGCACGTCCTCGCTGACTCCGCCAGGCAGACGCCTTTCGTCACCCCCTTGTACATCAACATTATTCGTGAACTTCGCGCTGGTACGCCTTTCTCTTTTTCCACACCGTGCCTTCGCTTTCGCATAGTGTGGAAGGAGGAGCTGTCCTTCGCCACCCCCGCCGACAATCCCTCGTCTGGTGGTGGTGGTGGCCGGACGAAGACCCCGGCCTTCCACTCCGCCTACGTCGGCCGCAACCCGGGCCACTCCATCGAGTGCACTGGTGAGTGGCGGGTGGACCCCCCCAGCTCACCGCTGAAGAGATGGAAGGGTGTGAGTCGGGTTTCCCTACCTCGTGTGCTTTCGGCTTTGGGGGCTCACCGACCCGCATCCCGACACCAAGGGGCTTTGTCCCTACACCTGTGTTGCAACATTTGCACCGACTCGTGCTCCCGCCTCCGCCCCGCCTGCGGGCGATCGCCCGACGCCGCAAGCCTTCGCGGCGGCTATGGCATCCGCGCGGGCGGCTGGTGGTGCTGCTGCGCACTCTGTGGTGGTGCACGATGAGGAGACCGACCCCGCACCGCCGGACTCTGCACCGGCCGCGTCGGCCATGACGTTCAATGCCCCTGCCGCTGACGATCCCCTGCCACTCGATCACGCTCTTGCGGCCTCCGACGGAGATGTTTCCGAGCCGCCGGCGACACCGCATCCCACTGGCGCAGCGGAGCATTCTTGCAGTCTGGACTTCGCGAGTACATCGGAGCCGGTTGCCCTTTACCCTTTCATCGACGACACCGAGGAATGGCCGGCCTTCCGCTCAACACCGTGGATTCCACCAACGATCGGCACTCCGACTGACCGCCCAGAGGCGGCAGACCGACATTGAACCTGAGCTCATGCCGCTTACAGAGTAGCCTTGCAATTTATTATTGCCTGTTGGCTGAACCACATGGTTCCTTTGACTCTGACTAGAGTAACATTGGGTTTAGGTTTTAGGGTTTCCTTACTCTGGGATGGCCACTCACACCTTCGGGGTGAGGTGGTGTCACGGAGAAGCTGATCTCCCCCCTCCAATGTATGGGGGCCTGCTTCCCTTTGCGTCACCCCTCACTGTGTGTGGCGTGTGTCACTTGTCACAGTGCACCGTCACGTTAGCCTTCCCTGTTTAGACAGTCCGTATGTCTGTCTCGCCAGTTAATGCTATACCGTTCCGAGCACCCAGCACTGTGCATTTTCGGACTGCTTTGTATATATATATACCTTATATATATACACCGATATCACCGTTTCTATAAAAGCCCTCGGCTGTTTGGCATCTTTGGGTTTGGGTTCGAACCCAAACCCAAACCCAAAACATCCGCCTTAGAAATAAGTTGCGCGTTTCGCGCACAAGTAACTTGAAGCCTTGAGCTTCAGGTAACTTAAAGATATGTATCTTGGCAGTATTTATGCCAAGTTTCGTGCTCTAGGATGCACGGGAAGCCCTCGGCTGTTTGGCATCTTTGGGTTTGGGGTACTACGTTGGAACCCAAACCCAAAGGCAAAGGGATAGGACAGTTTCGTAGATTCTGTCCCGATGCCTTTGCAACCTCGCATGCTAACTCATATTATAATGAATATTCAACATTCAAGCGTTGGATACCCCACGCCAACGGGAAGCGCTCGGCTGATTTGTTATTTGGGTATGCGCACCCAAATGACAAAAAAACGCATCTTTGAAACTCGTTAGCTTCAAAGATGCGTGGCCGATGCCTTCGTGCTTATGCGTGTATATTTCATATGAAATATGCCATGGAATAAATGTGAGTAGCCCGCACAAACGGGAAGAGCTCACAACAGTCACAGCACCGTTCGCCCCATGAGGCGGAGGAACGTTGATGAAATTGCGTAGCTGTCTGGGAAGAATTTTACGATGCAATTGCGGACTGGGATGGGTCAACGAAGAACGAGTAAGTAGTCACGCAACGGCAGCGGCAATGGTGTCCGCGATGGCGACGTTCATTGCGGTCACTGTGTCGCTGTCTCTCACGCGATAGACGCAGTCGTGATATGCAGTCAGCATGTGACTTTGTGAAGTTCCCAGCGCCCGTACCCTGTCCCATACGATATCTTGCGATATATCGACGCCGGACAATTTATCGGGGATAGAAATTTGATCTTAATGCAGATCCGAGATCGGGGATATGTAATTTGATTTATTGCACTGTGGGGGTAGACATAGACATTTCGATTAGATCCAATTTGGGGGCAGCCATGTGATTTCGTGTGTGGTTAGGGGGTAGACACCGGGGGGGAAATCTGGATCGGGGGTAGCCATTCAAATTAAATCTAGATTGGAGGTAGACATCCTAGGCTATCCTCACAATGCAATTAATCAAACGTGCCTACCCCCGATCTGCAATCTGCATTAATATCAATTGCGGTCGTATCCCCGAGCTAGACGAATCCCCCACGCGTCGCGAGAATATAATACACATCGTTTACAAGGATGGTTTGGGACCTTCGGTTCCAAGCGATTTTGGGACCCGGCCTGGGTCCCGGAGTCCCGGAGGATATCCACAGACTCGGTACAAATGTATGCGATAATATCATATCGAACGAAATACGAAGTTATCTATCGTATTATTACACAATCTTAGAAATATGCGCTTGGTTGGACAGGGTCTCACTGGGGGAGAGGGAGCGTTCCGCCTTAAGTTAAATTTGCATAGTTAACAAATATAGCTACCCGTCAATTGAAAATGCGCTACAATTTGGAAATGGGCTACAAAAAGATAAAATCGGCATTTTAGTCGTGATATCTTGCGATATCGACCCCAGACAAAATTGCATATTATAAAGCACTTCAGAACAATGGGGACACATGTCACAAGTTCCTTGGCCAGGGAGGCCAGCCGACCAGACCGATTTATATACAGTATTGTTGTGGGTTTGCTTGTCGTAAGGCGATACAGGGTGATTTTTAGAGATTAAAATGACAATAATTGGTGGAACGAGATGATTATTCAAGATGCTTATTCAGATAGCATAATATAGCAGTGAGTGGCTTGCGAGCTGTGAGACACGGTGTCACGAGTGTGATATACCAGAACTGTCATATCAGACTGTCATACTGTGACAGTCCGATAAGCAGATTCTAGCACACCACCTCACACGAGGTGACACCATGTTCACAGCACACCACCTAAACTGCGGGATCCCTAGTTACTGCTACTAGGACCCAAAGTTTAATAACAGTGTAACATGGCCAGCAGAATAATGAAAAACTGCTAAGTTAAGCTAGAGGGGATGACCCCATGCTAGGCGGATACTACTGCACGATGCTAGCTAAAAGATTGTTGTTCATCCTGCTCCTCTGAGACCTCATTACGCCCTTCGCTTCAGGCAGCCCATTCTTCCTCCCTAGCTGCAAATTATGTCGTCTGGAGCGAGCAATGCTCGCTCCGAAAAATATGGAAATCGGCCCGCGAAACCTGGAATTTTTGCCCGTCAGGGCACAAGCGGGCCCGGTAGGGCCCGATCGGGCCTTGCATATGGAAATCGGGCCCGGCAGGGCCCGTCAAATCTGGAAATCGAGCCCGGAGGGCCCGGCAGGGCTTGGCGATGGGCCCAACGGGCGGCCTCGTCCGAAATTTGGAAATTTGGAAATTTGGAAATTTGGAGCTTCAGCTTGCGGAATTTTAGAGGTTTATGCACAGTAGATCGAGCTGTAGCCTCACAGGGTTTTCTGGACAGTCAGATCGAAATATCACAGATCTGCGTGTTCACACACAAAGACACAACGAATAGTAGAGTGTCCACTTGTAGCATTTAGAGGATCCCTCAGTCTGAATTCCTCAGCTTTGGGTCAATTGGGTTAATATCAACAAGCAGTGACTTCATTTTTTCAGGACAGTATGAAAAAACAATACGCCAGTAAACAGAAAGTTTGGTGTAAGTTTTGCCCGAAAAGTTTCCGCAAAGATGCTATGGAGGATCACTGTCGACGCAAGCATCCGGATAAGAGCAAAGCGCAAGCCCCTTCCGTTGCCACCATGTTCGCACGACCGTGTCAACCAGAATCCTCACTTCCGCCTACTAACACCGAGGCAGAGCGTGCGTCAACTATGGATTTGACAACCGAAGACGCCACTCCTAGTGAGCCTTCCCTTGTCGATCGATGCGTCACCAACGAAACGTCCACGCCAGGAGATCGGACAAGAGTCTCAGTCTGTGCCAAGCGCGCCGAGCTTTGCATTGCAGCTCATGACGATCATGACCTTGCGCTCACTACGATGAACCTGGCTCAAGATTCTATTCAGCAATCGGTGCAGAGTCTTCCTCACCTAGTTGCCCAAGCTGTCGTCGCTGAGATATCTCCTTGCGCTACCTCTGTGCCTTCGACTCTGATTCAAGACGTTCGACAGTGTCGTACAATGACAGATGTGATAAAGAAGTTTGGACTGAAACACTATGAAGAGGAAGGATTTCTAGCTTGCCAGTTTTGCTTCAAGCATTCAGTACACGCCCCCTCTAAAATTTGTCAGGGTCGCAATAAGGACACCGCCGGCAAGTTCAGCGCAAGCAGCTTGCTTCGAAACTTGAAGCCGCGTATCATCTCTCACTTTAAGTCTGCGGTTCATGAGTGGTGTGTTGAAAGAGAAAATCGCGAACAACTTGAGGCAAAGCGGACAAATCATATTGGGCTTACTATTGCACGCTTGGCCCTTGAAACGATTGTAGAGGCTAGATCGCATTTGTCCTTTGAACGCGCCATTTTACGGCAGCACCTAATAGGTACTCGAGTGGGAAACTTAAACCATAGTCGTGAATTCGTTCGGAGTTTTCTCAATAGCTTATATCATATTTCCAAAGAACGCGTAATCGCTTTCTTCAACTCCATTGATCCCTCGACACAACACCCTGTCCTATTCGCTGTGAATGCCGACAAGGTCACTGAGTTTCCCAGAACTGGGCAAATAATAGGCGCTCTAGCTATTGACCGAGGTGCAATAAAGGCAATCTTTCTCGATGATCCGGTCGTTCTTGAAGGGCATGACGCCAAGGGTATTTCACAAAACATCCTAAACACCTTGGTTGTTATATTCGGATTTAGTTTGCACCAGCTACGCACACAACTAACAGGGATGGCCTTCGATGGGCAATATTTCAACTTAGACGTGCCGAGATTTCTTTGTGATATGATCGGAACTTCGGTTGAGTGGACCATGCCAGGATGGGATGGTGGGCATAGAACGGAGCTCGTCTTAGCTGATGTCCGTAAAGATGAGGTGCTGACTTGGTACAAAGAGACCCCTGAGACCATTAATGAGATCCACTCGAAGGTTGGTTACGGTAAAAACTATGAGGCGCTACGTGCCTCGGCGGCAAAGGTAGGACAAACGTTTTATAACCTTCAAACGTTCTGTGATACACGTTTTGCGCAGGCTGAAAGAAAGGTTTATAAGAACTTCATTCTGAACTATTTAGCCAGCGTGACACACTTTCAGGAGATTGCTCAAAATGGAAAGGATGAGCAAAGAGCCTACGCGGGAAAGTTCTTATCCGAGATGTATAAGCTTGTATTTGTGGTCACTGTGCTTGGTCTTGCAGACTTGCTCGCCAAAGTGAAAGAAGTGTCTTTATTTCAGCAGACAGTCTGAAATACGTTACCTTGTGGCTATTACCATTCGGGTGGCTTAAGCCACCCTAACAGCGATTTAGGGTGGCTTAAGCCACCTTAACGTTTTCAATTATTACGGGAGCTATCGGTACCGGAAGCTAGTTTTTTTTAGCTCAAAATGACGGCGACATTGTCTTCTTTTAGACACTATGGGCACTATTAGGCGAGCCCAAGTTCCCGGTGAGCAATTTTGGGAAGTATACAAGAGGGTGCAACATTTAGTAAAATTTGAGCGATTTTCCCGGTTTTTTGCATACCCATGCTACTTCAACCGAGATTTTGAGGGTCAAGATGACCTCGGATCAAACTTTTGGCAAGACACTGCAGAAAGAGCAGCTCGAGATCTTGACAACATAGGTCTCCAAATTTTGAAAGCGTCTTAGAGGAAGCCTTTGGTGAGCTAATTAGCTTAAGGTGGCTTAAGCCATCTTAAGGAAAATTGGGAAATGCCCACCCTACTTCAACCGAGATTTTGAGGGTCAAGATGAACTCAGATCAAACTTTTGATAAGACACTGCAGCAAGAGCAGCTCAAGATCTTGACGACATAGGTCTCCAAATTTTGAAAGCACCGCCGAAGAAGCCCCCATGAGCCCTTTAAGTTAAGGTGGCTTAAGCCACCTTAAGCTGCGGGTAATAGGCACTTGGGAAGTGACCGAGAAAGAGGCACAATTCGCTCGCAGATTTGATGTAGTCTACACCAAACAATTAGATTTCAAGGATCGTGATTCTGTCAACGAACCGCTGAGCCCTACCGACTTTCCTATGCTGTGTGCACACCAGCAAGAAATCGAGACACACGGGACCTTTATGGGTGTGGCGCTAAAGGCCGCACCAGTTCACGGGAGGAACTTCAGGAAAGCTTTTCGATCAGTGTGCACGACACGCTTGGCTAAATGGTGTGACCTTGTCCTGGAGCACTTTACTGACCGTTTTCTAAACAGTGAAGTCCACGCCTGGTGTGCAGTGATGGCTGGGTGCTTTGACCTACGTTTCTTATTTCAGTTGCCCTGCAAATTGCCAGATGAGAAAGGTTACTTGAGACAGGTTTATGATTGGGCTAGAGAGCATGACAATATTTCTTTGCCATCATTCACTGCAGTATGGGCGCAACATTTAGTCATCAAACAACGACTGGTTACAGCATATTCGGAACTAGCAAGGTATGCAAAGTGGCACCTCTCGCCAGGCACAGTTGTCATGCGAGACCTGTTAACAAATTCTGAGTTCTACACGGATGTGCATGATTGGATATTCTTGTTCCAACACTGCGCCTTGAAAACACAGAATGAGGCTGTCGTGGAGTCTCAAGGTTCATGCGTTGATAAGCACGCAGCGGGCCAAAGGCATGTGAGTCAAGAGGCTTTGATCAAGGAGACTTTCGTCCATTGGAATGGCCCAGCACCGCAGCACTCTGATGGACTTTTGAAGGCTGCACTAGATCATCATTTCAAAGGAAAGAAGTGGCACTTCACTACGACAGATTCTCGGGTCAATTTGAATGTGGTTTCAGATGTGGTTGACCGTCTTATGTCAGTTGAGAGTAAGTTCTCATTTATGGAATAGACATTGTGATTCAATATTGATAATAGATGCCTTAAAGTGCAAAATCCATAGTACAAATTGTGAAGAATCAACATTTTTTATATAATTCATCATTCCACCATACCGTTGCACAACCTTGACTACCTGAAATTGCAATAATCTATGAGAGGGAATATTCCTAGGTGCATAAATGTAGTAAATTATCTCTTAAGAAACCGTGTAATTCTGGAAAAATGATATTCCGTTTTTTTCAAAAAGTTCGCCTGCGGCGGGCATTTTATGGAAATTACCGAGCTGCTCGCTCGGAAATTAACATTTTTTGCAGCTACAGTAATCACTCACATTTAAGGAAACTCGACGTTAAGGAAATAGCCAGCGTTTCGGGGGGGGGGAGGGGTACCCAACTCGATGAGAAAAGCTGGCTGGATTTTCCGACTTATGAGATGGCCTGAAATAAGGAAAATGACCGCTGGCTGCCTAACTGGAGAGGCATTTCTTAAACTAAGAAAACTTTGCCGGGAAATTGACAAATATGGTCATGAAAACCCATTTGATGGGTTTTCATGATTTTTTGCACAAAACTTGTCTTAAAAGTTCAAGTTCCTGATAGTCTGTTTCAGATATGATATCGTCATCAAAATCTTGCTTTAATTCTTTAAGCTGCGCACGGCTCTCAGGGTCCATTTTCTCGGAAAATGAACACCTTAAGAGAACGGGCTGGCTAGGGAAGCTGTCCACGTGGATGGTTATGGAATTCGCTGGCTGGCTCACGAGATCGCGGTCCACTATCCATAGCGTTCTCTTATGACGCTGACTTCTCACTGATTTCTCTGTTTTCTTACAGGTGGGTGATTACTGTAGGTCTTCCTCTCAGTACTGTCAGCTAGTGGTCAGCAGCGGTCAAAAGATGCCGCCTGTCTGCTCGCAGAAAATAGATGAATCGCCGAGTAAAAGAACCTGCCTGTCGGTTTAGAATGGACGTTGATTGCGAACTGAGAAAATAGGTCTTAACTGCCTGAAAAGTTCGGCTTACGAAGTCCAACTGCCCGCTAGTGGTCAAGTCTCATCTCGAGAAAACATCGGACCAGATTTCTGCCTCAGCTAGTGGTCGAAACAACGTCATGATCGCCCTGCCTGTCTGCTCAGAACACGCGGAAGAAAAATTCGGAACGCAGCTTAGGGTTCCCGTCAGAAGAAGAGAAGAAAGAACACGCCGCCAACATTCGTCGTAGTAAACTTCATCATGAGAAACAACTCGCTGCCAATAAAACTCTGCACACTGATACACGAATATAATCAACCAGTGAAAGATCGTTGAAGTCAACGTCCACGGAATACAACCCATCAAGCACGAATCACCACCACCTAATGAGAGTTGTGGTGTCGCGCCAAGGACAAAACAAATAATCCCCGTTGTTATAAAAGTTTCTAAAATGCGAACGTGCCGTACTGCAACGCGCTCAAGACAAATAACGAAAAATGTCCGGAGCGTCCCAAAGTACGGCTCGAATATCATAATTTTGGCCGCGAGACGTGAAAAGTAGCTTGGGCCAAAGAATAGACCCCAAGCACCACCAATCCCAACGGTGATAAGCTGCCCGATCACAAAATGCTGGCGGGAACGAGGCCCCAAGCCCGCAATGTAAATATCGAAAATGCCCGGAGCGCGTCCATTCCGTTGAGAGCTGAGAAGGCACGACAACGAAAATACGCAAGGGGACATCGAGCAACCCAGCAAAATAAGGTACCGCCAAGAGATAAGAAAACTGAGAGTTTAAATCCGTAAACTCACGACAAAACCCTCGTCGTTGCCCATCTCCATCACGTGTGCGCAACCAGATAGCGCAAGTCAATTCCGTCGAAAGAGTGCGGGGGGGAACAACCCCCCCCCGATCAGAACGCTAAAATCCTACAACAATAAGAACATAAAATTAAGCAGTAGGAAAGCGTAAGGTTAGCCCATAACCTACTGGAAATGTCCATAACCTGCTGGAAATGTCACAGTGACTAGTCATGCAGTCACGTGTCATATCCGGTTGATCATCCTCGGTGGTCAGCTAGTGTCGCAGACTCAGGGTATTTATTTGTGTTATCGCAGTTTAGCTTGATCCGTTCGTTCACCGTCGCGAGCGTTTCCCACTGTCGGCACAGTGTTTCCAACAGGTTATGGACCCACTCACCTTCGAGTGTTGATTCTGTTTGACGTAGTATCCGGTTTTTTTTTTTCTTTTATACGGCTCTTATATTCTTCTTGCGTTGTCCGCATCTTGCGGCTTGCGCTGAGCTAGGATCTACGCTTATTTGATTGGGTCACTGTATCGACTTTTGGCAGCTAGACGGGGTGGTTCCGGCAACTTTGCTTCTTCGCCCGCGTTTATTATTTTCGGGACCCATGGCGACCGCTGAGATTTTGTCGGAAGAGGAGCTTCTCTCTCTTTTGGATTCTTTTGACGAGAAGTTTGAGAAGGTAGAAGGGCTGAGACGGACACAGCTTGTGTTGCTGTGTCGCTCAGCGGCAGCTTTATTATCGCATTTCCGCAGTGCGCAGCCTAGTGCCACCAATCCCGCAGTCACTCTTTGTATTTCTGTTTGCGACTCTTGCACTGGAATTGGTGGTGTTTCCTCACCACAGGCTGTATCCGATCCTTCAATGCATTCGGAGATTTCGCGGGTTGACAAAGCTGTCGGGGATTTCCCCGTCATTTTATCTACTCAGTCAGTTCATTCTCAAGTTTCTACCACGCGACCCGTGCATTTTTCTTCAGATGCACGCAGACTCGTTCCACAGGCCCCTCCTGTGCGAACCGAGTATCACTATGATCAGACTGCTGTGGATTCTCCGCCGACGTTTTTGGCTTCTGATCAGCGAGAGGAGACAGATTTTGGCAGTAGTGACAGTGAGGATGAATCGGAGTACCCAGTGGGGTAGTACGATGATTCCAGCGACGATGCTGACGAGGAGTGTGAGGACGTCGACTCTCACGTTCCTTACGGGTCGGAACAGGAGCTCCCTGTGGACACAGGTTTCCATGGGGGGACCTATGGCGGAGTTGTGCAACCCCCACTTGGGGGTGACTTTTTACCGCAAACAGAACTTTCTGTTACCAATTATTCCATTGTTCACGACTCTGGAGAGTTACATTCTGAAGCGGAGCTAGATGACGAGGTTCTCGATGACTCTTACACCCCAGCAGAATGGGCGGCTTGGGAAGCCGACCAGTATGAGGGCGACTCGACAGGTGGTGCTTATTTTGACGATTCTTATGATTACTATGAGGGCACTGACGATTCTTATTCCGATGATTGAGTTATTTCATACGGACAGACAGGGCGTTGGATTATTTCTTTTGACCACTTGCTGTAGCTGAAGTATTTTCTTGACCCGTCCGATCATTTTTGTTGCTGACCAATTGCGGAGAGCGAGGCACTTTAGCACAGTCACGGGCAAAGATCCCATCACGTGCAGTATTTACTCGTTGAGCCGACCGGCAGGACTTCTATGAGAACGTGTTGTTTTCGGCATGCAGACCGGCAGGAGGACCTAACGCGGCTGACCATTAGCTGAAATTGTAACCTGACATTGGGAATTAGAAACGTGCAGCCTGCAAAGATCTCAGATTATTTCTTATCACTTGAGCATTTTTTTCACTTAAAACTTGTGATGTTGCTAGCTAACTGGACTAACATTCTCATTAGATGTAACTCTAGTAGCTAGGGTGGTGTCTAGTCTCACAAGCTGTCCACCTCTGATGAGGTGGTGTGCTGGAAATGTCACAGTGACTAGTCATGCAGTCACGTGTCATATCCGGTTGATCATCCTCGGTGGTCAGCTAGTGTCACAGACTCGGGGCATTTATTTGTGTTATCACAGTTTAGCTTGATCCGTTCGTTCACCGTCGCGAGCGTTTCCCACTGTCGGCACAGTGTTTCCAGCACACATTGACACATGTGTCAATGTGTGATGTGAGAAAATACAAGAAGTCGAACTCGGAACTGTCGAAGTGGCACGTCAAGTCGTGTCAAGCCTGTCTGAGGCTGAGGTTGTGTCATACGGGCATCAAACGTAAAATTGAGCCCTTAACACTGGGGGGCATATAGCCTACGTAATTTACGCGTAATTTACGTATTTCAGGGTCTCGAGCTTTTACGCGTATTGCGTATCTGCCAACATAGCCAACAACATGCCCGACACTTGCGCCATTTATGTGCGGCCCATCGGGAGTATCCTCATCATCTAGACACATCTGCTAGAACGATATGGCCATGTCATAGTACGGCATAGTCATATCTCTATAGTCAGACTCACTCTAGACAGCCGGTATATCTATACTCTTTATTTCTATCACATGTTGAGCTTTTCACCCGACACATTCCCTTGTCTTCTGGATATCACAACAGTAGCTTTTTGTGACATTCTAGTAGGTTATGGTCCCAGTTATCGCTATTTGCGTGATTTTCTGAGGGATTGTTGTGGTGGAAAGTGGAGCTACTGCTCTCTCTCTCTCTCTCTCTCTCTCTCTCTAGGTCTCATCTTACGAGCAGTAGCCCCAAACCGCGTTCGCCACCCGTATCATGGGGCGGGCTGTGGCACCTATAGTTGGACCTCGCCTGGCGCTATGTCGCAGGCTGAGTATAGCAGTTTGTCAGGCAGAGTTGATCATCAGATTGGGAGGTTGGAGGCACTCAACTGTATGGAGTAGAGGGCCCTAGTTCGTCGTTTGGCTACGTTACGAGACTTTGAAGCTGCACATATGGTTGTGCTCAACCCACTTATTGTTGGGGGCTCTGATGTTCTTGCCCCTTGCCTGCACGTTTCTGCCGTCCCTACCGTTTCATCTCCTGATTATATTACTCGCTCTGGCACACTCGTGGGACTCGAAGACGTTTGTACTTCGACAGAATTTTATTCGCAGTGTTCTCAGACTTTGTCGCCGGATTTTTCTTCAGTCAGCTCACATACTTCCGAGTCTTATGTTTGCGACGATGCTGGCTCAGATTCCGGTTCAGAGTTCTTCTATGAGTGCCCCTTGGCGTCCGACGTCATTACGGCTTGTTTTGACCATCAGCCCGCTCCGGAGCCTCCTCGTATCGTTCAGGATGCTCGGTCGGGCGATGTTGTTCGTTGGATGCATTTGTCGTTCATCGAATTCGAATAAAGTCGGCCGAGATTTTTACGACGACTCGAATTTTAAGTTCCACCCTAGACGTACATTTACCCCGAAATCCAAGAAAGTCCCCCATGTTCGTGAAATGAGTAAAAGTTGGGATAAAATAAAAACCCAAACATGCTCACCAAAAATGTGTCAGCAATACCCCATGGCTCTCACCAGTCATTATATTTAAAGAAATTTGGACGACACCGTGCATAGAGCAAGCTTCCCTCTCTACATTTACCTCGCTATTACCTCGATTGTACTTCGGCTACAAAATGAACCGCTCATACACAAAGACCGGATGAGTAATTTCCAGCCATACACGCTAATTACCTTGCAGTGTCCTACAAAACATCTAAAGCAATATAGAGAGCTCCGACATCATGTACTTCAAATGTCCACTTCATCGACGCAGAAATTCTGTTAAGCGCATCCGGGACTCCAGGGCCCTAGGTAGCCATGCGGCTCAACTTCAAAGCATCCTCAGGATATCCCAAGAACAACAATAAGGCGTGTGCAATTGCAGTAATTACTGGAGGGGATACAGCGTTCCCCACGCAAGTATACTGCATCGACTCGTCAATGCCATCTAGTTGAAAGTGGTCTGGGAAGCCCTGCAGCCCGGCAGAATCTCTTCCGTGACCGTGAGTAGGTTTGGACACTGAGAAGGCATCGGTTTCTATCGTTTTGAATCCAATACCTTGGCATAGGAAACTCACATTTGTGTAGTCACTTTGACGCTAGGCACTGAGGCATTCAATGGATTTCCAAGTGCAGCCAAACTATAAGGTGGAGTGTTGCATGAAGATGCCATTGCTTGCAGATAAGGAATGCTGCTATACCTGCAGGCGTGCACACTCACGCGGCGTGAAGAACCTTGGACGGCCTCCATTCTCCTCGGAGGGCTCCTGCATCACGAGCGGGGCTTCAACATGCAAGAATCTAGAATTTGTGTTAGCGAGTGACTTCTTCGGCGAAAACCGGCCGGCAGGCATAGCCTTATAAATCAAACAGGAACTGCCTTATAGGTTCAGACAAACCATGATCTAATTCATGGTAAGAAGCATTAAATCCTGACTGGATTGTGAGATCCCAATGAAATGCAGACATTCATCCGATAACAAGTATGTTTTCATTCTCTGACATAAATTGGTTTCATCGTTCCAAAGCCACTCGTCAGATGCAGAGATTTCCAATCTCTATCTTTGGACCAACATCGAATGGATAGTTCTACGACCTTTAGAGAAAATGATAGGGAACGATGCTGACCGAAATAGAGACTATGCACTCGCGACATAAGATTGGATCAGGTTGGCAGGGACCACGCGCGGGCGCCGCTCACCTGGGCCACAAACTGGGAGTGAGCGTAGTAGCCACTATGGTACGAGGCGCGGATGGTCGAGGAGATGCCATCCAGCTGCACAAGCTTAGATCCGGGATGCTCCTTGAAGTAAGGCGACCCGCACACACGTTCCCATTGCCGTTCAGTGAGTGTATATTTACCGCAGTCCTCCTGAAGGATGCCAGCCACAGTGGGATGCTCATCAGGGATCGGAGGGAAAGAAAAAGGGGTCGTCGACGCCGAAGTGATGTCTTTGCGTATCGCTACGATGTACACGCGCGCCCGATACTGGGGTACAAGGAGGCTCGAGTTGACCACCTGGCCATCCACCTCACTGGAGTCAGATACAGCAGCGTGGACGTCAAGTTGGGCGGCTAGGCAAAGCAATCAAGCACGGCAGAGCCGTGGCAAAGATATCAAGCAGGGCAGAGGGGAGGCCACGATCTCAAGAGCAGCAGAACGGTGGCAATGGCATCCATAAATGACAACGCGGAGGTACGGTGTGTGAATAATAGACACGGAGCTTCACATTTATTTGGCAAGTACGAGGGAGAACTCTCAACCATCAAAACGTTACTTGGGATTGATCACTTTTTTCCTGAGAAAGAATCACACTGGTTGGTGCAATGGAGGGATTGAAATAGGAGTTTTGGATATCCCGAGTCAACTGGAAAATGTGTTATGAGAAACACAAACGCGTTCCCCGCATCCAACAACAGTAGAACTCTGTGATACAACTGGTCCGAAGTTGAGAGACTCTGAACTGTGCCGGTGTTGCAAATGAAAAATTGAAAGTGCATGCGCCATTTATGGAAGGGCTGGAGCACAGCATTTCCAATGGACCATGCCTGCTCAGAAGAAGAAGAACTACCGATTAAGTTTCTCATTTTACGAGCACTCAGGGCACGTAGCCTCAACTCAAAAAGGGCTCAAAGCATTGAAAACGTTGGAAAACGTTACTGAACTTTTGGGATACAATTAGATGCAGAGATTGCTTGGTCCGTAAGTAAGTTGGTCCATCACACTTTAAGGTAGGGCACTACACACAAAGGCGCTACATGATATGGAAAACTAGGCTGTCACCCACCCTAGCGAACGAGGGCGTTGTTTTTCCAGGACGTTTCTGTTGGGTTTCGTGATTCACTTCTCTTGGAGAGCCGGGGATATCTCCCCCCCTCCTCCCCGCCACTTTCGTGACGATCTAGTTGGACAAAAAAGAAGCTGGGTAGAGGAAGATCCGCATTCAGCTGAAGAAGATCTGATTCAGCCGGCGTTGTGAAGAGCGCATATGCAGTTTGTGTGTGGCGGGTCGGATGCTGATTTCCAACGTCAGCGTGGCGAAAAAGTGTCAGGGGGTAGCAGCACTGGTGGATCGCATTATGAAGTGGGCGATGAAGGAAGCTCAGCACAGGGCAGTGGAGCCGCTGAACTTCCTGCGATACACGGACACATTTCCTTCTGTGATGGAGGGTCTGGGAGACTGGGAAGGCCTCCGAGGGCTCCTCGCTCCCACAGTCTACAGCACGGTCCAGGATGCGAGAGGAGGGTCTCCCCGGCTTACAGTCGATTCTGGGAAGTCATCCGGGCGAGTCTGCTCTTGAAATGGCTCGATGGGTTGATGAGCTGCGAGAGGAGGGGCGCGGCAGCACAACGGTGGCACCCTTATTTACCTTAATCAGGTGGAGCTCAAGGCTCTAGCTGAGGAGATGGTTGTGATGCCGCGGTGACAAAACCTTGTCACATCCTGCGTTCTTGCCGCGTCCGCATTGCTAGGAACATTGACCTCGGTGGATGTCGTTCTTCGCATCCTAGTATGCGGGACACTGTGAGGTTTCAGCCCTGGGCTCAAAGTATACCCACCTCTCAAAACCAGCTTCATGCTCACAACCCTGGACTCAAAGTATGCGCACCTCTCAAGACCAGCTTCATGCTCACAGCCCTGGACTCAAAGTATGCGCACCTCTCAAAACCAGCTTCATGCTCACAGCCCTGGACTCGAAGTATGCGCACCTCGACGAGCCCCATTTTGCTGTTGATGCTATCATTATGGGACACAACGGCTGCTTCTGGATGGGAGTGGCGGTATTTCTACTACAGAACTTGTATCCCTCACGTCGAAGAAAGGGCCGGATGGTACCTCGCCGGCTTCACTGCCAATGACATCGGGGACTGTGTTGGAGCGGGCGCTTGCCGCGTGTGATCCCATTCCCTACCACACTTTGCGTGGCTAACTATAAAGGGCTGCCTGTAGGATTTCGAGAGTTTCGTTTACACAAAAGCGATCATAAACTTTCATTATCAAAAGATATACCAGTTCGCAGCTCGAAACGCCACGAACATTTGCGCGCCATCATTACTGATTGGGCGATCTTATGTGAAAGTTCACCAAACACATTCCTACGTGTCACTGCCGTGTTCATAACGACCGCAGTGACACTCTAGAGTACAGATGAACTCATTACGCACTTCCCGATGGTCATCAGTGATCTGACGGCCACGATTAGTTCAGCAGATCTACAGATCTAGATCTAAGGGTTCCATAGGGTTTCTTTAGGGTTTCTTCAGGGTTCGAGCATCCTGACTACTGTACAATGTCTAGATAGTCATGCTTTACACCAAACTGATCAGCAGCACTTGCAGATTCCAATACCCCTTCTAAAGGGTGACTGTCTAGTTGTCCTACTGCCAGTTCTTGGGAATGGTGCCCCTTCAGTCAGCAATATCCAGTTCTTGGGATGGTGCCCCTCCAGCTCCAAAGTATGGGATGGTGCCCCCTTCAGTCTTCAGTCTTCAGAGATGGTGTCCTGCAACTTCATGATGCCCAGGCTTTCCCTGTGCTTAAGGAATGCTGGTAGGGGAAGAGGTTTGGTGAAGATGTCCGCTGTGTTGTCCTCTGAGCAGACATACAAGGCTTCCGCTGTGTCGGACTTCACCAATTCTCGGATGTACATATTCCTGACCTCAATGTGCTTGGATCTATTGTTGTTGACATAATCGGAGGCCAAATGAATGGCCCCTTGATTGTCACAGTACATAGGCACCGGGTTGCGGATGTCCACCAAGTCGTTCAGCACATTGATGATGTACTTGATCTCCCGAGCCCCTTCAGACATGGCGATGATCTCAGCCTCGGTAGTCGACAGCGACACACATCTCTGCATGATCGAGGAGAAGATGAGCAAGCTCCCACACAGGTAGACAGCAATGCCAGATGTGGACTTTCTCGTTGTCTTGCAGCCAGCATAGTCAGCATCAGTGTATATGCACATCGGTAGTGCTCCACATGCCAGACCCAGCCCCCTTGGCACAGAAGAGGTTGTCCGCAGCACCAGCTCGTAGCTCACAGTGCCCTTGAGGTACCTGACAACCTGCTTCAGTGCCACAAAGTGCTCTGGGCCATAGGACGCACAGAACCGAGAGAGAGCAGATACAACAGCCATGATGTCCGGGCGTGTGCACCTTGCAATCCACTGCAGCTGCCCAAGCAGCCCCCTGAACGGAATGGTGGTATCCTTGCCATCAGACGGGGCAAGAGAGCACCCTGGGGACATGGGCAGACTAGCCGGCTTGGCATCCTTGAGTCCATAGGTGTCAATCATCTGGGAGATGTACCCAGATTGAGAGAGATATGCCACCCCAGGGCCCCAGCGCACACCAATACCCATCACAAGATCCAGAACACCCAAGTCCTTGCAGGCATACTTGGAGTTGAAGGCTGCTACGAAGTTGTCATACCACGTGCGACTGTCAGTGGCCACAATGTAGTCATCAACATAAGCCAGAATAATGACTGTGATGTCAGAGTCCTTGATGAAATACAGACAGGGCTCAACATCACTGCGCCTCATCCTCTCGTCGTAGGCCATGATGAAAGCATCGCTGGTCTCAAACCACTCCTTGCCCGCTTGCTTCAAGCCATACACCGCCTTGAGGAGCTTGGCACACGTCCTCCCCTGATACTCCAGCCCCCTAGGGAGCTGGACATACAGATCCTCCTCGAGGGTCGAGTTCAGGAAGGCTATCTCCACATCCATGTGATACACCTGCAGGGAAAGGTTCAGCGCCAGAATGATAACCAGTCTCACTGAAGACAACTGAGTACACGGGGCAAAGGTGTCGACATAGTCGACACCATACTCCTGCTTGTTGCCCCTCACACACACTCTCGCCTTGCGCCTCTGCAACTGCCGATGCTTGTCCAGCTTGACCTTCAACACCAAAGCCATGTCCAACAGGCGAACCCCAGGGGGTACATCCTCCTTGTCCATCATCTCGAGAGCCTGCTTGACCGTAATCAGGGCCTCCAGCTCTGTCTGGATAGCTTCCATCCACTCATTAGCATCTGGCGCCCCCATAGCTTGCTTGACCCCCTTTGGTTCAGTCACCCCAGGTGGCAGCACATCCACCGAGTCTCCAGCACACGCCTTCGCAACCGCTGCCAAGCATGTGTGCTCAGGAGGGAAATGCACCTTACCCAATGGCAGATCAATGTGCGTGAAGTTCGTGAGTAACATAACACAGTATGGAAATGAGCTGGGCCCCACAGCTCGTGCGCATATGATCCCAGCCTCCAGCTCAGAGTGACCAATGTATCTGAGCTGCTTCGCCCGGTCACTGAGCTTGTGCTCCCTGCTGTCTGGGTCCACAAAGGCATATGCCAGACAGCCGAACACTCGAAGAAGCGAGAGGTCATAATGTTTCCCATATAACTTGTAGTAGGGGGACTGCTTGTGTAGAGGCTTCTGGAACGTCCTGTTCAAGGTGTACACAGTGTGCCGAACAGACAGTGGCCATACCTCCACACCAAAACCAGATGTCACCAGTAGCGCTCGAGCCATCGCCTGCACCGTTCTGTGGGATCTCTCAACCCGAGCCTGGTTCTCGTGGAGGTACGGTGAGCCATGGCGCTGCTCAATGCCTCGCTCCTTGCAGTACTGTTGCGTCTGTCCAGCAATCATAGTCGAGTCTCCATCAGTGTGCAGCACCATGTGGTACTTCTCCTCGAGCTTCATGCGGCTCCTGTGCCTTCTGACCTCGACCAGGAACTCCTCCAGCGCCCCCAGATAGTCAGACTTCTTCTTCAGGAAGTATACACATAACCAGGATGTGCAATCATCCAAAAAGAGAACAAACCACCTGTATCCACCAGCACTGTGCCTGAACGGTCCACAGGTGTCAGACCACACCAATAACCCAATCTCCTCAGCCCTCTCCCTGCCCGTAGGCTTCATGGAAGGTCTGATGGCTTTGGTAAGTCTGCAAGAGACACACCTCTCTGAACAACGCAGCACCAGACTCTTGGCATATTGCGCAGACGTGATACCCATGGGGACCCCCTCGTCCAGCATGTCCTGCATGGTGACATCACCAATGTGTCCAAGGCGAAGGTGTGCAAGCATCTTGGCGTCAAGCTTCATCGCCGTATGTCCATCTTTGTACAATACAACCACTGGCCACTTGGTCTCTCTGACCCATACCCTGTCTTCGCCACACATCTCCAGGTTCTCCACGTTGTAACATGATTCCAGCGGAGCTGAGAATATCGTTTCCCCAGCAGGATACTCATGAACAATGGCGAACTGGGATGTAAACTGCCACCAGCTGGCCGTCTCCCATCTGGGTAATACCAAAAGGAATTTGGTGGAGTGAGGTGCCCTATCGAAATCACTGAGTGCCTTCTGCAGGCACCTCAGGATGACATCATGCTCATAGGGCGGGTTGCCATAGCATGCCTCACCTGCCCAGTCCCTGTCGAAGCAAGGCCGGTCAGTGGTGCAATAGTTGCCCAAGACGTGGTTGTCACTGGAGGCAAACAATTCCAGAGTGAACGGCCCATGCTCTTCGATGTGCTTTCCAGCCTTCTCAAATTTCCAGTCCAATTTGTCCCGGTCAGAGTCATCGTGATATGCTGCACAGGCTACATATGTATCCAGAGCGCCAGTCACCCGATCCTCATATATGATGTACTGGTTGCCAACCCTGGAGAATGAGAATGTCACCCCCTCACTGGATATCCGCCTGGCTCCAAAGTCAACACTGAACCCAGCATCCTCAAGTGCCACCACGGACACCAAGTTGAAGGGCTGCCCAGGGATACAGTGTGCACCAGTGAACTGCAGTCCAATAGCGCGCCCAGTGAACACATCCAGCTTGGCAAATGTCACGGTGCCACTGCCCTCTGACGAGACAGTACCTGCCTGTACTACACTGAAAGTGGAACGAGAAGTGGTATCAAAGTCACCCCCAAAACTAGCCATCGAGTTGAATATGTGCTTGGAGGCACCACTGTCCAGCATGGCCACTTGACCACCGCCTGCAGCCAATGGCAGGTCGCTGGTGAATACGTCAGTCTTGCTGTTTGCAGATGCAACACACAAGGCAAGTGAGGTGCACATAGGATGCCCCCCTGGCAGGTCACATGCCTCGTCATCATCAGAGCCACTGCCATCCTCCAGATCAGGCGCATCATAATACCAATCAGCCCCAGGGTCAGTGTCCTCGGGACAGAGGTGTTGTTTGCGAGGCGGACAGAATAGTCCAGATGCCCAGTCATCAGAGGGGATACCACCCACTCCTTCAAGGGGCTGCAACATGCACACATCATCTTCCTCGTCCGAGTCCGAGGCGTCCACCAGATCAGGCATATCCTCTGAAGCATAGCCATCATCATCCGAGTCAATGTCAGAAGCTGCATCCAGAGCACTGATGGAGTTACCAGAGTCATCGCCATAATGATGACAAAACAGCCCAGATGCCCAATCATCAGAGGGGATACCCACTCCTTCAAAGGGCTGCCATGAGTGCTCACCATCCTCCTCGTCCGAGTCAGAGGCATCCTCCAGAGCTGGCATAGTATCTGAAGCATAATCTTCATCATCCGAGTCAGAGGAATCACTGAGACCAGGTACACAGCCGAGTCTAGATAGTGTGTGACAGGCCCAGGCATGATGGCCAGCAGCAATCCGTGCAGGTGTTGTGAAACTGACACCAGAGTCACCCAGTGCATGCACATGTTCAGGCAATGGGTGAGAAGAGAAGGCATGTTGAAAGGCAACCTGCTCAACACCATACACCACACAGGCATCCGGTGTGGTCCCACAGGTATAATCTTCTGGATCCGAAGAGTCATCACCACGATGAGAAGAGCCTTCAGAGTCATAGCCACTGTGGTCTGAACCGTCACTGCCATCAGACGAGGAGTCAAAGTCCCACTCATCCTCATAACCATATCCCAGCAAGGCCCAGAAGTCCTCAATCGCCTTCACCGTGTCTCGAGTAACCATGCTGAGTAAAGTTACCCATAACTGCAGCTTCTCAAAGGACCCTCGTACCATGACCGGCTCCTTCTCAATCAGACGCTGCAGTAGACCGTGCTGCTCCGCCACAAGGTGCTTGGCACACTCCATCTTCACTTCGCACACCACTCTGCCAACAGCAGGAAAGTGAGGATCTTCCAGCACCTTCAATGCCCTGTCCGACACTTCCACAGAGCCACTCATGAACATACTATGCACATACTGGACATCCGAAGTGTACCATGGCTGCCTGGGGGATATCTGATACCCAGGTCCAAGATGTTGCTCCCTTCCTGCCTCCCATAGGGCTTGAGTAGGATCAAGCTTCCTCCCAGGCAGAGCTGTGCACAGAGTATCAATGTAGACAAACGAGTCGTACACCGGAGCCACAGGGAAATACTTGTGCTTGTTCAATAAGAACTGATGCTTATTGGGCTGATAGGAGTGTGACTTCTTACCAGGTCTCCTCAATGTAGAGTGCCCTCCCATAGAAGCATCAGACCTCCACCGACAGACCCCACTCACAGATTGGTCCTCAACCTCAACAGGGAAAGAACCCCCAGAAGATGTAAGTCCACCCAGAACTGCATAGTAGTTGTGCAGGGAGATAACAGATGTAGACCCAACACAGTCTTCCACAGTGCAACCAAAGATAAATTGAGGCATGTCCTCAGAGAAACAGGTAACCACGCTGTCCAACTCACAGATTGCATACAGAGCCTCCCCAGAAGCATCCACACCAGGGTCCTGCTGAGCTTCAGTGACAGCAGCCGCACGATTGGGTAGCTTCCCATGCTTCTGGTAGTCCTGGACCCTCTTCATTATCGCGTCCCTCCTCTTGGGATTCTTCTTGAGGTACTCCTCCCGCTTGCCCTCGTTAGTCACAAAGCATTCCTTGGACGAGTGCCCAGTCATATGACATATGGGACACGGAACCTTCTTGAGCATCACAGTACGTTTCTGCTCCTCCTGCTTGCGCCTGTCCTCCACGATTCCAGCACCCGTCTCTGTAGCTGCCGCTGAAGTAGCTATAACGTTGTCGAAGTGGTCACACACCGCGTCACTCAGCTCCTGGAACGACGGTATCTTGTTCTTGGAGTACATAGAACGTACCAAGACATATGCCGGGTTCAAAGAATTCAGCACCATAGCCACAAAGACCGCCTCCAGGCTGGCAACATGAAATTTCTCACCGGTCGGCAGGAATTCGCTCGTGCACGCATATTCCTTCACCCTGTCGAGAATTTGCCGCGCACTCAGAAAGTATGGCAGTGGGTTAGCAAGCGACGCAAACTTCTTCGTGTCATCAAGCAGAGCCTTGACCTGCCTCACAAAGTACGCAGAGCCCGTGCTCCGACGCATTCTAACTAGCTGCCGCCAGGCCAAGATACCGTCCGCCTCCTCGCTGTACGTCTGCACAACCGCATTTGCCGTCTTGGAAGTCACGGCCGACAGAAAGTCGTGGAACAACTGATTCGCTGCCACAGAGAAGTGCTCGTCCTTCTTGATGTCCTCCAAGTCGCGCGCGTCAGATAAGAGTAACGCCAGCGCCCGGTGACGCAAACATGGCACAATTTTACCGCGGAACTCCAGCCACTTGCTGTCATTTTCTGCGTCCTGACCAGAATAAAGTTGGTCAGACTTGAAACTCTTCAACATTTCCGCCAGAGGAGGCAAAGGTACGCCCGCAGTACCACTCGCAACGCGAGAGTGAACACCAGAACCAGACATACCGGATTTCGCGGCCTCAGGAGACGCAACAGCATCTCCTGTCCCCACATTCTGATTCGCAGCCAACTGGGGCACTGTCTGTGCCAGGACCTGAACCATTTTCATAAGCTCATTTATACGCGCGTCTTGCTGCAAAGAGAGCTGTTGTTGTCGCTCATCGATAAGAGCTGTCAGCGCCGCAGAGTCCTCCCCAACTGAAGTTCCATCTTCCGACAGCACCTCCGAGATATCGCCGTAAGTAGATTCCACACCCAGTCCTGGTGGGGTCCGCTCCGCAAGCTTGGCCTTGTCTTGTTTCTTACTCATTTCCGAAAAACGCGCAGCAAAAAAATTTGCGTGATACAACCGTAGGTTAACACTTACTGTGTAGTAAGTGGGCCCAAAACCTGTAGGATTTCGAGAGTTTCGTTTACACAAAAGCGATCATAAACTTTCATTATCAAAAGATATACCAGTTCGCAGCTCGAAACGCCACGAACATTTGCGCGCCATCATTACTGATTGGGCGATCTTATGTGAAAGTTCACCAAACACATTCCTACGTGTCACTGTCGTGTTCATAACGACCGCAGTGACACTCTAGAGTACAGATGAACTCATTACGCACTTCCCGATGGTCATCAGTGATCTGACGGCCACGATTAGTTCAGCAGATCTACAGATCTAGATCTAAGGGTTCCATAGGGTTTCTTTAGGGCTTCTTCAGGGTTCGAGCATCCTGACTACTGTACAATGTCTAGATAGTCATGCTTTACACCAAACTGGTCAGCAGCACTTGCAGATTCCAATACTGCCAGGTGAACCCGGTCAGATATTCTAACCACCGTGTCTGCATTTTGTAACATCCTCCGTCCCTGCCTGATATAGCCGCAGTGAAAGCAGGTGCTTTGGAACCTCGAGGGCAGGCACGCAGAGTCATGAACCGGCACTGCGTGCTGATGTGGCACATAGGGCATGCGGAGGTGTTGGTAAAACAGGGTGCACTTCACTGAAGGTGGGAAACATCCCGGCAAAACCCACTTTGTGTGCACACAGATGCAAATTATGCTGGGTACAGAATCCCCATCTACCACCAATGCTGCGATCACCGCCACATCACAAATCGAGCTTGGGAGGTGACATATGTTCTAAATAATCCAAACAAGATCGTCACGAGCACTACATTCTTATGTACGGCGAGAGAACTTTTGGACAAATCAGGCATCGCAAGACAGTAGCTGACAAGTTGCCCGGAAAGTTCAGCTGGGCCTTGCTAGGTTGGCAAGCATTTCAAAGGAATTCATTCACGAAGTGGTTACTTCCTGCTTGTATACTTGACCATAGGCCAGTGGAGTCAGACTTCTGTGGCTGTGGATGCAGCGAGGGAAGAGGTATTTGATGGAGGAGTGGGTGTTCTCTTCAAGGGAGATGGTTTACAGTGATGTGGAAGAGATAAACACTCTGAAGGTGATAGACTTCAACCCTTACCAGAGATGAAGCCTTCAATCAAACTACCTAATGGTTTTTTTTTTGCAATGCTTGGACCTAAGGACGTGGGGGCACCTCTTGAGAGGGTGAAAGGTTGGTTACGGAATGATTACGAGTCAGCTTGGTTGTTGACAAAAAACCCGTGGGGACCAAAGTTTGTGCCGTTACTGGAGGAATTCTTGTTGCTGACAGTGTTATTAAGCTACTGATGAACAGGATTTTGACGAAAGCCAACGATCTGGTGGATGCCTTGCCTTGTAAATATAACAAGAGATTTCTCCAGCAGTTAAATCGGTGGTCTTAGAAGGAGGCTCTGAAAAACCTATTTGATTGGACGGTGAGAACTGGGTGTGAGAGAAGTGCAGGTGGATAGGGTCATCTGTTATGGATTCTTGCTGTTTTGAGTCGGCGCGTTCCCGCTTTTGCTGCCGGGAGGCCTTATGTCAGAGGATAATGGCGGGTGATTGCTACTGTTATTGTTGCCAAAGGCCAAACACTCCCTCAGCTTTGTATGTGTTGCCATTCTAGCCTACAAAGGTGTTTTTGGCTAGAAATCTTTATGCTATCCTTGGAGAAGGACCTGCTCGTGGCGATTGACTGTATCCCAGCAAGTTCTCATGTGGCCACCTCACCACACGAGATGGCGGGGCAACGTGGGTAAGGCGGGAACACCTGTGGCGGCAGTGAGCTCAAGTGTGGGGGAGCAAGTGCACTAAACTCAAGCGTCAAACCGAGAAGACAAAGATAGTTTTGTGTACGCGTGGTGCGGACTTACCTGGTGGTGTACGTCGTAGCCAGCCTCGCAAAGAGCCCTACACACGGCGCTGAAGACCAAGCCATTCTCGCAGGTTAGCAACCCCGGGACGTTCTCAAGAAGCATCGCCTTCGGATGATGATGCGTGGCGATGCGCACCACGTGCCAGAAGAGCTGCCCACGTGGATCACGGAAGGCTCGGCGGGGCGCGTCGACCCCGCCGGTGAAGGGCTGGCAAGGAAAGCCGGCCGTGAGGAGGTCGTGCGGAGGTACAGAGAGCACTCCGACGTGACGAATGTCGCCGTGCGGTGGAACGCCTCCAAAGTTTTGTTGGTACACTTGGATGGCATAGCGCAGAACCTCAGAAGAGAAAACTGAGCGCCCGTTGAGCGCATCCAGCGCGAGACGGAAGCCACCGATACCAGAAAATAGCTCTATGTACCGGAAAGCCGGGGAGAATGCGGTCGCTAGCGAATGACAGCCCTCGCACGACGCCACCGCCGACGACCTGCCCTCGACGGCTCCTCCGCGAATAATGTATTTATGCAACTGAAAGTGTGCGTCCCATACGATATCACCAGCGCGGAGCAACTGTGCTAAGGTTGATGGAACCTCAGCTGCTAGAACCTCGCACTCCAATTTGTTGGTATCAGTCTCTCCACCAATTGAAACTGGGCTGTCGGAGTCAGGAGAGAAGCCAGCACTCGTGCTTTCGAAAAGCAAAGAAGCCTCCCCCTCATCATCGAGCCACAAATCAACAGAACTTTGGGATGAAGCTACGCTTAGTTCTTCTGAGGGTGTCAAGGAGTTCGATCTTGTGGAAGAAAGGGCCGAAAACGCGGAGAGTGAGGCAGCAGCGCGCTCTTTAACCTGTATCGCGCGAGTGGACTTTCTCGGAGCTTCTGGTTCCAAGAGAACAAGTCCGTGGGCGGAAATATTCCAGTCGATTCGCTTCAGATCTTTCGTAACACTTTTCTCTAAGTGTGGAGGTACCAGAAGCGAGGGCACGGCGGTTGCAGAGGTATCAATACACTCGCCCAGTCGTGCTGGATGTGGCTCTTCCATTTGAACCGGCTTGAAGCGATCTAGTACTTGTTGGTTGCTGTTTAGGTGAAGCATGTATTCAAAGTCAGTCGCGGAGCTAGCCTGTTGTCACCCTATATTGTAAAGCAAACCACTAACCTTATAATTGGTGCAAGACAACCTCAAGATATTGCCAACAAGAATCGAAAACGAATGTCCGTTCCTGGGGCACAAGTCGCTCGAACAGCAAAAGCAACTCGTGGGGTTACCGCATGGTGAAGAGACAGTTTATGGACCTGACATCAACGATACCTGCTCATATCAGCTTCCAGATCATCAGCCCAACTGGATCTACAGAGTATCAAAGCCACGGAGTGAAACTACCTCATATTGAGTTATCGCTCACTTTCCTCTATTTCTTAGGCCTTACAGGTTAGATAGCATTTTTTCGTTGGTTCCTTCGCTTCGCTTTGTGATCAGTTTAGGGTTTGGCTAGAGGGCCTCTGTGTTTCTGCCTGGCCTACCACAGAAAATAAAAAACTCGATAAAATCGGTAGAAAATCGCCGCGTCCGGTGGCTCTGACTTGTGAGAGTAGGTGGAACCCTACTGCTACTCGTGACACTCGACTGATGAACTCGTGATGCGTGAATACAACTTGAAGTCACACGTCACACGACAGACAGCAGACGAGAGAACAAAGTTGAAAGTAAAAAGTTCATTCGAACGGGATCTGAACGAAGATGTATTCGGCTAAAACGTAAGCGTATATGCGAAGAGAGTCACTCCAGCGTGTCGTATGTTCCTCCGTCCAAATTGCTGAGGTATTTCATACTCGCAAGAAGTGGATCTCGCTGTGCTGTTGCAAGCATGCAACACCGCTTGAGAGCTCTTCGGCAAGTGTTCACCACCTTCGTTCCCTCGCGGTGCGTTCCCCTGGGAATATGAAAGATGATAAGCGATGATCTGTTCTTTGAATTCAGCCACTTTGCTTGCGTAGTGCGAAAGAGATTCTGTTTCATCTTACCACCGCAACTTCCTGGGGAGTGCTCGATCTTGCGTGTGACACCGTCGTTTTCAAACACGCTCCTTGGCGTTTGCCTCAGGATTATGTTGCTGTAGAGGTTTTTGGATATTTTGCTCCCTACGTCATCGGAATAATTTTCCACTTCGCCGAACACACACTTGTGCAGGTTGTGGTCCTGCACCAGCAGCAGTTATGTCCCGCGCGATCGTAGCGGCCTGGTGGAGATGGGCGCCGCCAGATCGGGTTGCGCTTGGGATTATCTTCACTGTAAGCCAAAAGATATGAGCTTCCACTCGTCAGGGAGGACTTTCTCTCAAGCTCCAGAGAGATTTCCCAGACGCGGGCGTCGAGGCCAAGACCCAAGGGACAAACGAGAGGGTTGGGGTGGTGTGCCATCTCGGAAAGCAAGGGCATCCCGCCTTGATGAACGTGATGAATCCAAGTACAGGAAGTGGTCAAGGGTTGATAATACCCTCACCGGCAAGGACGGCGTGGGACTGTATGGGCATGTGTATAAAACGTATGCCAGTTTGAAGAAGGAGTACCCTCTCTCCACCACTAAAGGAAAGCTACGTGTGAACAAGAAGATAACCGCCGTGAAAGAAGACCTCAAGCCGCGACTCCCGAATCCTTTGCTAGAGTCGAATATCCGAGAGGAGGGGGAAAGATTTAACGCGAAGAGGAAGATATCTCGGTCAGGAGTTCCTCGTTCCCGGGACGCCGACGACGACATTTTTGCAGCACCCAACAGTGTTTCTTCCTTTGTATGGGTCACTAAACCGGGGCAAAAAGGTTTGTCAGATCAACCTCTGCCTCTGCCATAACTGTCCCGTGGATATCCTGAGCGTTGCGCTTGCTCGAACACTGATATCAAAGTAATAAATCCGGAATTGCTTGATTCAATAGACCCTTGAGAAGAGCAATTCCTGGTTTCTTTTGAAGGGAATTTAGAATGTCACCTCCGACCTATACCTTATAATTTCGTATGTGCTAAAAAGAAGCCATGAGCTTGCACTTCTGTGTCGATGGCATTTCTGAAAACACTACTGCACTTTCCCAGATCTCAGGGCCGGGGGGCCTTACACCCCACAGCCCAAACAGGGCGTCCCTTTCCCGTTCCTTTCCCTGGACTTCTACAGGTTGTCAGACACAAATCGTCACCACTTATGATTGCGATCCCGTCGCTTTAAAGTGCCTGGAACCCTAGGCGTGGTAGGATTCAGATTAGCCTAGTGATTACAGAATTCATGTGGGCAGCAGTTCGGGGTCAACACACAAATAAGAAGAGGCGAGCACTGAAATTTTCGCAAAAGCATCCCGCCGATAGAGATCCGACATCCGCCGGCTGTCGGATCAGCCGGTGCTGAGTCGACTTGACACCAGTTGGCGCTCCCTTTCGGTTCGGTAGTAAATTTACGTAAGGTCTGCCCCTGCCAAAAGCTGGGGAAGCTCAAGAGATAGCTTTTAGCCAACGGTTATTGAACCAATTCCAGTTTGAGTGAAAGCTGTGCGTGTCTTGTTTGGGTGTTCCCTCGGAATCTGGGTTTTGTAGGAAGTTCTCAATTGGACCTGCAGAACTGCTGAAGTAAGGGCTTTCTCAAAGGTTTCGGGTCACGAGGAGCATCCACAAGTTTTCACGGGGATCTGGGCTTGTGACAGTGTTTCTGTCGAAAATCAGAATGCCCGAGGTTTTGGCGGCCATCAAGGACCTGCCGAAGCTGAGAAGTGTCAAGCACGTGATGGATACCCTGAAGATCGACAGTTACAGCTTTCGTGTGAGTGTGACTTGGACCGGGACATGATTTTATGCATTTTGTCCCAACCAGGCCCAACACAGTGGGGCGCAAGCATATCAATAAACGTAATATGAATTATGAAGAATGTGCTACCCTACCTATCTTGTCTTGTGACATATCTCCTCTGCTGTAGGTCATAGGTTTTGGCAATGTTTAGCTCTTCTTTGCCAGCGTACATCAGTCGCTCTATGCAGGTGTTATGGGAATGAGCTACGTGAGCTCTCGGTTCGTTTTGTTTTTTCATTCGAGGCGTGAAGAGCATATTGCCGTTGTGCATTTCCGGTTCCTCGTCGCCGTATCTGCTGCGCACTCTTTACTTGCCACCGAGCAAGCTTTGGGAGCTTACCCCTGTAACCGCTCCCTGGAACTATTTGTCCCACGCGCGTCTCCCTGGCACATAAAATGTGAGAAGTTTGTTCTTCCAACATTTGATCGTCCTTAGTAGACATCTGGAGCGCACACGGCTGCTGTTTATGCAGTGTGCGTGGTATCCTGTCACGGCCCTTTCCCCCCCTTGGGCCGACGGTGGGGCTGACTTCGATCGGCGTGCTTGTTCAACTTAGCGCATGCTTACGGGAGCACGTGGGTGCCCGCCCTTGGCTTTCGTTAGCTCCATTTAGTCCTCATCAGTCAGTCTGCTGTAGATTGCTGTGTCCCGTGCTAAATCGGCACCGAAGATGCCACCAGACAACGCTAGCTCCTAGAAGACAGGAACTTCGGGTTCGCCATGCCACTGATGCCTTGGTGTTTTTCATGCATCTGGCCGCTTCCTCTGTGCGATCTAGCCCTGTTGCTGCCATCCTGCTATGTTCTACAGTTCCTGTTTCATCTTACTGGTACTTGCCTGCATGTTTCGTACTCCTAAGTAGAGTTGATCTCGCTGAATTCTGTTATCGTGCCTCTCGGAACTTGGTATGTATTTTTACGGAGGAGAGTATTATCTATTTAGTGGTTCGTGTCGATTTTCTCTCCAAACCTTCTGGCCCAATACCTCTTTGTGAGTCGGGCGAATCTCCATCCTGCACACGGGGATTATAGGTGGGCAAGCCTCTGCTTGCTTACCCCTCACTTTGCCGCGCCAAGGGCAGCTGGGCAGGCCTGCATAAGGTAGTCAGCAACGATAGTCGGGCAAGCCTGTGCATGCTCACCCCTCACATTGCCGCGCCAAGGGCGGCCGGGCCGGCCTGCATAAGGCAGTCAGCAACGATAGTCGGGCAAGCCTGTGCATGCTCACCCCTCACATTGCCGCGCCAAGGGCGGCCGGGCCGGCCTGCATAAGGTAGTCAGCAACGATAGTCGGGCAAGCCTGTGCATGCTCACCCCTCACATTGCCGCGCCAAGGGCAGCCGGGCCGGCCTACATAAGGTAGTCAGCAACGATAGTCGGGCAAGCTTGCGCATGCTTACCCCTCACATTACCGCGCCAAGGGCAGCCGGGCCGGCCTACATAAGGTAGTCAGCAACGATAGTAGGATGTCTTCTGCACCCATCGTTTTTGCCACCATAAATGTGTGCAGGCAAGCCTTACCGTTGTAGGCGGCAAGGGTAGTCAGGGAAGTCTCAATGTTGTGTCCGTCAGTTTTGCCACAGAAGTGGTAGTGGGGCCAGCGATAAAAGTTGGAGCTCAGGTAGTATGAACTGCTGCAGCGGTGCATGCGCTGGGAGCAGGGATGGTGTGAGCTGCTGCAGCGGTGCATGCGCTTTGAGCAGGGATGGTGTGAGCTGCTGCAGCGGTGCATGCGCTGGGAGCAGGGATGGTGTGAGCTGCTGCAGCGGTGCATGCACTGGGAGCAGGGATGGTGTGAGCTGCTGCAGCGGTGCATGCGCTGGGAGCAGGGATGGTGTGAGCTGCTGCAGCGGTGCATGCGCTGGGAGCAGGGATGGTGTGAGCTGCTGCAGCGGTGCATGCGCTGGGAGCAGAGACGATGTGAGCTGCTGCGGTGGTGTTTCTGTTTGTCTTGCAGGCTTTGCTTGATGGTTTGAGGAGGCAGAAAACTGTTGATCGGTGCGTAGAGGTGTTCCATTGGGCAGAAGAACAGGTTTATTTCTCGCTGACGTTCTCACGGATTTCATTGGATGCTGATTCTCGTCATCTTTCCCAAGCTTTGGATATTTTTGGCTTGGATCCTGACGTGATGAAGTTCCCCTGACCCTCAAGGACGCGAGGCACTTGCTCACACGAGTCTTTCAGCTTCCACGCCACTCAGCTGTGCAAGTGCTCGGAATGATAGCCGTCTTGCTGTGGCACTTTGCGCTTTCCAACCTGAATCTCATCTCCCACATGCTGCTTCCATCATGGTTCCCCACAGCCAAGCATGGCACCGCTGAATGCTCGCTGTAACTGGCTGTGGCAGGAACTTATAATGACCTCGCATCACTACGTACACATTCTCAGCATCTACAAGGAACGGCGTGAGTGGCAAAAGGCTTTCGAGGTCAGTGCACTGCAGTGCCAGAACGGTAGCGATACGAATAAGCAATCAGAAAGTAGGGTGTCTCATTTCTAATTCCAGGTGAATGTAGGGAGGCAGGGAGCAAGACAGATGTGTGGATGAAGCGGAGGACGAAAGACGCGCAAGGGGCGAGCGCCCAAGGACAGGGAGCAGGGCAGTGGTGACAATTCGATGGACATAGAATTGTTTCATCATGGAGGGCATGCCGCATGCATCCTTCAGTGCACTATGAGTATCCTGTGGACTGCGGCTTTCATGGCGTAGGCTTACCCTTGGGAACGGTGGTTTTGGGCGGAATGCACAGCTGTTTGCGAAAATCAAGGAGAGAGGGGCCCATAAAGACATATATATATTTTCCACAATGATCTCTATCTGCAACAAGGCTAAAAAATCTCAGTGGGCTTCCACCATTTTCGATGAGATGATAGGTGTGGACCACGGCACGGCTTTGAACACCGCACTCCGAATGCAGAGCGCGGCGCGTGAATCACACGAACTCTTATCAGGCGGATGCACTTGTTTCTGGTTTTCTGGACTGGTAGCAACCTGCGATTTGCACAGATTTGGTTTTGCATTTGTGAGATGTGAAAGCGTGCTGCTTTTGGCGCGCCAAGTTCAGCGATGGCATTTTTTATGAACAAGACTCTGTAACCACGTTGTCCCCAGGGTGCAGGCCATTGATGCGCTGCCTTCGAGCAGGGCCTAAGTCAATATCCAGCATCTCATTTGTGGTCTCGGGGCATACACTTCCTTCACGCTGCGCCCATGCCGCTCGCCGGGATGGCCGCTCCAATCGATTCTGCATTTCTGCCGCTCGTTCCACACCCCTCTTCGGGCGACTTAAGCCATGGTGGGGACATGGCTGCGGGGGTGAGAGCTGGATTGGAGCGGAGCAGCCTGCGGAATAGAGCCCAACGTGGTAACGTACTCGTCCCTGATCTCAGCCTGTGCAAACGGCGCCACCCCGCAGTCTGCAGTGTTCCGCTTCCAGCAGATGCTCGAGCTGAACATCGAGCCCAACAGCTTCACTATCAGTGCCTATTTCACCGCCTGCGAGAAAGGCTACATGTGGCCCGAGGCCTTAGAGGTGGGCATCCCCCCGCCTGACGCATGGCGCATCCTCCCCGCTGCCCTCTTAGAGGTGGGCATCCCCCCCCGCCTGACGCATGGCGCATCCTCCCCGCTGCCCTGTTAGAGATGGGCATCCCCCGCCTGACGCATGGCGCATCCTCCCCGCTGCCCTCTTAGAGGTGGGCATCCCCCCACGCCTGATGCATGGCGCATCCTCCCGCTGCCCTCTTAGAGTGGGCATCCCCCATGGCCATGGCGCATCCTCCCCGCTGCCCTCTTAGAGGTGGCCATCGCCCCCCGCCTGACGCATGGCGCATCCTCCCGCCGCCCTCTTAGAGGTGGGCATCCCCCGCCTGACGCATGGCGCATCCTCCCCGCTGCCCTCTTAGAGCTGGGCATCCCCCCCGCCTGACGCATGGCGCATCCTCCCCCGCTGCCCTCTTAGAGGTGGGCATCCCCCCGCCTGAGCATGGCGCATCCTCCCCGCCGCCCTCTTGGAGGTGGGCATCCCCCGCCTGACGCATGGCACATCCTCCCCGCTGCCCTCTTAGAGGTGGGCATCCCCCCCGCCTGACGCATGGCGCATCCTCCTTGCCGCCCTGTTAGCTGGGCACCCCCCCGCCTGGCGCATGGCGCATCCTCCGCTGCCCTCTTAGAGCTGGGCATTCCCCCCGCCTGACGCATGGCGCATCTTCCCCGCCGCCCTCTTAGAGGTGGGCATCGCCCCCGCCTGACGCATGGCGAAACCTCCCCGCTGCCTATAGGGCTAACTGTTGGCTGTATTGAGCATCAACTCCTTTAACCCCTTCTGCTGCCCTATCTTAAAACTTGAGCAGCTCCTGGGCAACGAGGGCGGGGCCGATGTGAGTAGATGTACCGGAGCATCAACAATGGCACATATGACGTGGCAATGACCAACCACATGTACAGTGCACTGTTCAGCGCTGCGGTGATGGCGTCCGACCCAGCAGAAGTCCAGCCAATTTACCATCAAATGAGGAGCTCGGGTAAGAGCCCTGTGGTCCCCATGTTACTTTGCACCCCTTTGATCTGAGAGCATGAAGGGCTGACATGGGCACGGTGACCTGTCCTTCGACCCTCAGCTAGAGCATGGTTCTCGGCGTTTGTTTCCAGCTCTTCTCAGGTTAGAGCGCTGTGGACCACCCGTTGCTTCCCACCTCTCCAATTGTATCATACTTAGAGCTCAGATAAGTGTGGCGCCTTGCCCTTTGTCTATACTTAGAGCTCAGATAAGTGTGGCGCCTTGCCCTTTGTCTATACTTAGAGCTCAGATAAGTGTGCCGCCTTGCCCTTTGTCTATACTTAGAGCTCAGATAAGTGTGCCGCCTTGCCCTTTGTCTATACTTAGAGCTCAGATAAGTGTGGCGCCTTGCCGCAGCATGGCCGTGTCCACGTCTGCACGTAAAGCGCATGTGTTCCCGCAGCATGGCCGTGTCCACGTCTGCACGTAAAGCTCATGTGTTCCCGCAGCATGGACGTGTCTACGTCTGCCGTAAAACTCATGTGTTCACTTAGCATGGCCGTGTCCCGTCTGCGTAAAGCTCATAGGTTCCCACAGCATGGCCGTGTCCACGTCTGCACGTAGAGGCTCATGTGTTCCCGCAGCATGGCCGTGTCACGTCTGCATGTAAAGCTCATGGGTTCCCGCAGCATGGCCGTGTCCACGTCTGCACGTAGAGCTCATGTGTTCCCGCAGCATGGCCGTGTCCACGTCTGCACGTAGAGCTCCTGTGTTCCCGCAGCATGGCCGTGTCCACGTCTGCAATACAGGCCACTATCATTTGTGGTGTTTGTCCATTTGTTTTTCCTCGCCTGCTAAACAGTCATGATGATCTCTGCATAATAACTACGAAGTGCCAGGCATACCTCGATGCTGCAGCTGGATTCAGCCCAATCCCTGGGGTACCCCTCGTCATCCAGGAATGACAGATGATGGCGAGTCGTGACATATAGTGCAGCGCAACGGTGCGAAGGAGGATGGGGTTCAAGGGAACTCTTAGGGGTTCCCCTGGGCACCTAGTGGCGTGCTGGGGCGCGATGGCTGGGTGAAAAGTTGCAACGCGGGGAGCGAGGTGCAGGATTCGTGGCAGACTTAGTGACATACTCGGCGGCTTTAACTTGCCACATCAGTGATCTTGACATGTGCCTGCAGGTGCGGACGCCAGGCCCGTGCTACCTGACACCGGACCTTGACAGAGGCTAATACTACCTGGCACCGGACCTTGACAGAGGCCCATACTACCTGTGCAGTTACTTGACAGAGGCCCATACTACCTGGCACCGGACCTTGGCAGAGGCCCATACTACCACGCTTCGGACCTTGACAGAGGCCCATACTACCTGGCACCGGACCTTGACAGAGGCCCACACTACCTGGCACCGGACCTTGACAGAGCCCATACTACCTGGCACCGGACCTTGACAGGAGGCCCATACTACCTCGCACCGGACCTTGACAGAGCCCATACCTGCCTGGCACGGTCCTTGACAGAGCTAATGCCTGGCACCGGACCTTGACGGGAGGCCCATACTACCTGGCACCGGACCTTGACAGAGGCCCATACTACCTGGCACCGGACCTTGACAGAGGCCCATACTACCTGGCACCGGACCTTGGCCAGAGGCCCATACTACCTGGCACGGACGCGGACAGAGCCCATACTACACAGCACGGACCTTGACAGAGGCCCATACCTGCTTTGAGTCCTTGACAGAGGCCCATACACCTGGCACCGGACCTTGACGAGGCCCATGCTACCTGGCACCGGTCCTTGACAGAGGCCCATACCTGGCACCGGACCTTGACAGAGCCCCGCTACCTGGCACCGGTCCTTGACAGAGCCCATACTACCTGGCACCGGTCTTGGCAGGCCACACTGCCTGGCACCGGACCTTGACAGAGGCCCATACTACCTGGCACGGACTTGACAGAGGCCATGCTCACCTGGCACGGACCTTGACAGAGGCCCATACTACCTGGCACGCGGACCTTGACAGAGGCCCATACTACCTGGCACCGGACTTGACAGAGGCCCATACTACCTGGCACCGGACCTTGGCAGAGGCCCATACTACCTGGCACCGGTCCTTGACAGAGGCTCAGCGGGAGCAGCATGCGGGATGAAGATGCATGCCCATAGACTTGCAGCATGTTTGAGTGCGGGTCTGATGGCTGTGTGGTGGTGCTCCCGCCAGATACACACGGACATGATGGGGGCCGGGATCAAGCCCACCACATGGACATACAGTGCGCTGATGCAGGCGTGCGCGCCCGAGGGGCGGTGGGACAAGGCGCAAGAGTTGCTATTTGAGATGGAATCTAAAGGGCTGCAGCCGAATGAGTTCACATTAAATGCCCTGATCTTGACGAGTTACGGAGATTGGGAGCGGGCGAAAGGTTTCTACGAATGGGCCAGATCCCGCCTTCCACGGTTGATTGCCGAGCACACCGCTGACAAAAACGGCGTTATTGGTCTTGATAACCCATTTACTCCCATATATAACGCATTCATCGACCAGTGCTATATTGCGGGCCACGAGGATGAGGCGCAACAGGTGCTGCTCACCTCCCCGCCAAGCAACCCCCAGAACCGTGCGCAAGACGTTGCACACGGCCATGTGATTGGTTGTTGGCAGGCGTCTGCAGTGGCACCAGAGTTGGCCCGGAGATGGGTGTGTGCGAGCGTCTGCAGTGGCACCAGGGTGGCCCGGTGTATATAAATACAGAATATTTTGTGAAACTTTCACCAACAAGGCGTTACACAAACATTACTAAAGTGTTGCGTGTAGTGTCCCCGGAGAGGGTTGGCCTGATGTGTTTAGCATATGCTTGGCGATATGAGGTTTGTAATGTGTACATGCATACGGAATCAAATTATGATAGTTTTCATTCTGACGAAGGCAAGAGCTTATTACAATGTGATTGCAATGTCGTTTAGATACTCGCCTTATTGAGTCACCGTTCCACCATGATATGTATATTTGCCAGAACTCATTAGAGAGGGGGGGGGGCAGGTGTTTCAAGACATGATCGATGATGGCATCCGCCCATCTCAGACAACTGGCAACATCATGCTCTCACATATCTGGGAGAGCGACAGGCATCGGGCGGTGAGAATGTCACTGCCAGCGTAGCACTGTCGCTGCATGCCCGCCATGTCAGTTATAGTGCTGGTGGCAACGCAATGGCAACGTGCATCCTCTATTTATGGTGCTGATCACAGCGCAATGGCAACGTGCATTCTCTATTTATAGTGCTGATGACAACGTAATGGGAACGTACATCCTCTATTTATGGTGCTGGTGACAGCGCAATGGCAACGTGCATTATCTATTCCTTTACACATTGTTGAGGAGGCATGTCATGTGTGGTGTAGGTAGAGTTCCACCAGCAGCTCGGCGTGTACAAGCCCGTCTTCTTCAAGAGCAAGCACTTGAAGGCGATTGACCTACACAGCATGAGCCAGGGTGAGCACAGCGGGGGGGGAGTGGGCCGCCACCATGAGCCACGGTGAGCGCAGGGGTGTTGATGAACTGGGCTACATGAGCCACTTTGTATAAAAGAGGGAATTGGGCTTGTAGCTGCAGTCATACCTACACTAGCAGCAGCGAACCTACTGATTTGTTTTGAGAGCTCAAATGAACAGGGTCTGCTGCGGTGAGCTTGAGTCTATGGATCCTTGAACTGCACGAGCAGGTGAAGGCAACTGGGGTACGTCGGGCCGCAATCGCGACATCTCTCTGTTGGTCTTTTTCACAAACCGTACTATATATTTTTATCATTTTTGGAGTAGTGAAATTCCTGTATCATTGTGTTCACATTCCTGGAATGATGCTCTCCGTGAATCCCTATCGTCACCCTATTGTGAGATGCTGGCTTCGGGTGAGGCGTCAATTGCTCCATTTCTGGAGAAAGGCTTCGTCCTCTAAATGAAGGTGCAAAAAAGGGGCACACCTTTGTGGCTTGAAGTGCAAGCAGATGCCGCTTCCTCAGGATGTGACGCAGCTTGATTGAACCTATCTCACGCGCAACAGATTTGGGCTGTGGGAGATGGGCAGGATCTGCAAGGGATGCCGGAACTCCTCGGGGTGATCACTGGGCACAGAAACCGGCGTCCAGGAGAGCCAGTGCTGAAGTCCTTCGTGCCGGAGTTCCTTGAGGGGCTCGGTGCTCCGTTTGCAGTGGACTCAGGAAACGAAGGCCAGCTTCTTGCATCGCGTAAAGATGTGGCAACATGGCTGCGGGGGGTTGAAAACATAAGAGAGACGCTGTTTGGAACAGCCAAACCAGAGAGGGGGAGGGAACAAAACGAAAAATGAGTGTTGTGAACAACAGATCGGCCGCTCGGAAGGGTTTCCTTCGCGAAATCCAAAAACAGGAATGTTTGCAGGGTTCAGTATGCCTTTCCGTAGCGAAATTCAAGAGCTAAAAGAGTTTCATTCAGACTTTTTATTTGTGTGTGTGTGTGTGTGCAAAATGCTCTGTCTCGCTCTTTCTCTGTCCAGTGCCTTGGGGCTTTTTCACCTGCTGGGGAACTGGTGATCAACCGTCACGTTGTGGGGTACTGGCGTCTCGTTGTTAACGGGGATGGCCACTTGCGTGCTTTGGATGATGGGATGTGGCTGTCAGTGAGCCACTGGGGGTGATGCCAGCAGGGTCCGCTCACTCCGTAACCCTGGGACCAACTATTGCTGGGCGATGATCGGTCACAACGTGTCATCTTCTCATGCTGCTTTGCATCTGGGTTGGGAATATGTATGAGTTGGTGGTATCTTATTACGGCCCCGCCCTGCTCCTGATTTGCTTCTCACGTCCACTGGGATGACGGAGGGCTGGCTTTTGTCGGCTTTGTTTACATGATTCGGCGTTTACTACTTTAGGCGTAATAAACGAACGGTGTTAGTGAGCGGGAGGCTCATTAACCCCCCATTGTGGGATTGGTAATTCCCCAACTCCTTGAGTTGGTGCTCTTGTATATCACACAATTACCACCCGGGTATTTTTAATGCGTATAAATTTGATATAATTACATAGATCGTTCCACTTCAGCATATTGGACGCAGACCAAAAGGGTGTGTAAATAGAATATATATATGGCACAGAATGCATTTTATGAATCAGATGACAAGACTCGCCATCAGTCGTACAGTCAATGCAGGTCGCATTTTTGGTATAACAATACAGTGAATGTGTCATGCACCACGTTAACGTTGCCCGTGATATATCCAAACCGAGTATGGAAGACGCACGAGTACGCTGACTGGCAGGAGATGTCACGTTTACGGTAATATTATAAAAAAACGGGAATGATATCCAATCGGTGGAGATCGTGTATAAATCGGAAATTGGTGCTGCACGTTGGACGTCGCATAATCATGGCTTGAGGCATGGTACTGAATACTCGCAGATTATGGATATCCACATCAGCATACAGCACATGCATGACACGCCGGGAAATCTGCCAAACATGAAATCTGAGCAATTTATACACATATCATATAAAGCATGAAGACTTGATGGAATTCGGGCTCCGCGGATGAACTCTCGCATGCGTATGCAAGTCACGATGAATACAGGGTTCACACGATGCGGGGTCGCGACACGGAGCCTCACTCGATCGGAGAATGATGTGACATGACACTGACGAGAGACGAATGTGAGCCGTCCTCCCTGCGCAATTCGATCGAAGATGAAATCGATGAAAGTTGGACGCGTGGAGGTTTCATGCGGCATGTTTACGAGAGAGGGGCTATGCACATACTTATGACCGTCTGTCCACAGCATTTGAGCCGTCACTGTAAGGTTAGAGCTAGACTTATTTGCTAGACCTTTCCCTGTTTACTTTTGTCGTTTTTAATAGAATACATATCGCACGATCTATCGAAAATGGACGATGCTAAGCTTACGCGCGGCATGCGCGTAGACATCTTATGGGGAGAAAACGGTATCGAACGTTTCAAGGGCTGAGATTTGCTTAGACGGGAATTGCTTCTTCATTCGGAGTTTTTCATTTTTTTTCCCGGTCCGATTGCAGAATCGGATACCCCGCGGAGAGGGCTATAAAGTTACTGGAAGACTTATATGTTTTGGCTAATTATGGACACGTGGGACACGTCAATCGATCTGGCAAGCAAACGTGCCGACGTGCATGAACGAACCGGGCTTTAAGGAGCATACGTGGGAGGACATTTTCTCCGATCCATTGGACTTGGCCGATGATCCGGGCATGGTGCACTTTCGACAACATAAGTGGCTGCTTGAGCCTCCCATTGGCGTCAACCTCCAAGGAATGGTGTTGAAGATACGGGATGCAATCGCATCGGGCGAATCATATCATCGTCCTCCGGAGCTTCCGAGTGATGGCGATAGGCGGAAGAAGCCGCGAAGGCTTTCACCTTCACCTCCGGCCCCGATGGATGAAGTTGTGGACATGACCTATACCGAAATCCATGAGCCCGAGGACCCTCCCCCGGAGATGCCAACACGAAGGTGCGAACCGGTTGGCACGGCATGCCCATATCTCCATAAAAGATGTATGCATGCACCCGTGTGCATGTTGGGACCCGCCGCGCGTGTTGGCCCCCGCCGTGCGTGTTGGGACCCGCCGCGCGTGTTGGCCCCCACCGCGCGTGTTGGGACCCGCCGCGCGTGTTGGCCCTCGCCCGCCGCGCGTGTTGGGACCCGCCGCGCGTGTTGGCCCCCGCCGCGCGCGTTGGGAGCCGCCGCGCGTGTTGGGACTCGCCACGCGTGTTGGCCCCCGCCGCGCGTCTGCGGCCCCCGCCGCGCGTGTTGGCCCCCGCCGCGCGTGTTGGCCCCGCCCGCCGCGCGTATTGGGAGCCACCGCGCGCGTTGGCCCCCGCCCGCCGCGCGTCTCGTTGGGACCCGCCGCGCGTGTTGGGACCGCCGCGCGTGTTGGCCCCCGCCGCGCGTGTTGGGACCCGGCGCGTGTTGGCTCGCCGGGGATAGGATCGACCCCCATGGCAAAAAGGTCCCCGGGTGGGGGTCCAACCCCCAAGGACCTGAAAACAGATTCTGGGGGCAGGAGGGGTATTTCAATGTGATGTGCTGCCCGGAACCCGGTCTTTTTTGTCGCATGCATGGTCATTTATGTCGCTGTCGCAAGAAATCTTTCTGTCGCATGTCAAAAATTCCGAATCTTCTGAAAAAACCGGAAACGGGCAGTCGTTCCCTTAAAGGGACGATGCAAGATTTCACAAAAAAAGGTTGGGGGACGAAATGACATCGTCATCGGAACACTGTCAAAACTGCTCAAAAAATTTCCACGTCACAAATTTTGATGTTCAGCGTCGTCACTCGCCTTTGGAAGATACACCATCCCCCCATCGACTATTTTTCGACCGCCCGATCGAATCGTCGACCGAACGATCGGACAGTCAGATGACAGATGCTTGAAGAAGGGCATCTTCAAGTTGTCGCAAGGATCTTGAATACAACACAATCCTACATCAACTAATTTTCGACCGATCGATCGAATCGTCGACCGAACGATCGGACTGTCCGATCTCGCGTGCTAACGGATACGTTTCCGCAGACAAGATCTTGAAATTGTCGCAGCGATCTTGAATATACTCCAATCCTACATCAACTAATTTTCGACCGATCGATCGAATCGTCGACCGAACGATCGGACTGTCGGGTCTCGCGTGCTAACGGATACGTTCCGAAGATAAGATCTTGAAATTGTCGCAGCGATCTTGCATATACTCCAATCCTACATCAACTAATTTTCGACCGATCGATCGAATCGTCGACCGAACGATCGGACTGTCGGATCTCGCGTGCTAACGGATACGGTTCCGAAGACAAGAGCTTTAAGTTGTCACAGCGATCTTGAATACAACACAATCCTCCATCAACTGATTTTCGACCGATCGATCGGACCGTCGACCGACCGCCCGATCACTTAAAACACAGAAATCCGCTCGATCGATCAGAAATCCGCATTGGAAATCGAATCTTGGGGTTGTCACAAGAAGTGTCGCATAGTCGCAAGACTGTCGCAAGGATCTAGAATGTAGAAGATCCACTCGGGATACGATACTCACTCGATCGTCGTAGGTCACATCTTGAACAACTACAGTATCCTTAAGCGGCAGACAACCGGTCATTCCGAGGCGCCGACAACGACCAACCGACCTGTGTATTGCTGTTTTCTGCTTTTTTGTTTGACTGTATTAGTTTCTGAATAGCGCACTGTTTCCTGAAGTCCTGTCTGCTCCGTTTTTTTTTGTACTTTGTGTCTACGCTGGGATTGCGCGCTTCCGATCTCCAACGCTCATGCTCTGAGCGCGATGTGCTTTCGTTTTGCAGGATCTCGTGCGTTAAACGACAGCGACTGAAGTCCTGGCTGCTGGCTCCCTTTTAATATTTTGTTTTGACTTTGGTAGTGCGTCAATGCCTTCGGGAATTTTGCAAGCCGACTCCCATTTCTGCACTTTAGCGTGCAGTCGCTTACAGCAATTCGTGCGTTGTCGGCGACTGGCGCACTGTCTCCCTTTCCGAACTTCGTTCGTTTTTATGGAGGGAGTGCTTGGAGCCCGTTGGGCATCTTGCCCGTCGGGTCGGGTTCGATTCCCAACACCTCTGCTGACTGGCGTGCTGTTTTTTTGCAGGATAGCATGGGATTTCGGCGTCAGCAATGCTGTCTTTTTTTTGTATTGCCTTTATGCAGTTACGATGTGTGAGCTATTTTCCTGATGACTATCCTGACCTGTACTAATTTACAGATCTGTGCCCTCAGGAACTCTGTTTCGCCGTCTGTCGCACTGGATGGAGCTGCCCGCATGTCGGCCGAGTTCGAAGACTGTTATTGCCTACTTTAGGATAGTTGGTTTGTTTAATGCTATCACATTTAGTTTTAGTTTGCCTGTTCGTTCTTGCTACATGCTTTTACATTTTAATAATAGTATATGTTGGATTGGAGCAAATTCCTGTTTGCATCCTGCAGTGTTCACGTGAAGATTGTGCTCTGATATTGTAATAATAGAGCATATTAATACTGTGCAAAATTCCTGTTTGAAACAATAAACCTATTATTCGTCTGTGTGTTTTACCACTGGTTTGTTTTCGAAAATTTGAAATAAATTTCTGATAAATTTTTGCGACAAAATACCCCCTAGAAGTCTATTTTGTCGCAGCTGCGACAAAATAGACCAGCAGTGACATTTATGTCGTACCTGCGACAAAACGATTTGCGACAAAAATGACAATCAATGCGACAAAAATGATCCGCTACCGTGCTGCCCCCCCAGGGTCAAAGCATGGGCAGCCCTAAGAAGACGTCGGTAAGATGTCGGGGAGATGTCTTCTGCGTGTCTTCCGCGCGCCTTCTGAACGTCTTCTGAGTGTTTTTCTGCAGGATGTCCTCCGCACTACCTTGGCCAAGTGTCCTTTGTATAGGAGATAGAATGACAAGTAAACGTGTGCCAGGGGCACGACGACAGATGCTCGGAGATATGTTTTTGATTGAACGTGCAAAGGTACACAATTCGGATTTTTATAATATACTGGATCAGGGCCAGATTGAGGTACAAACGATAATTCGGTTCCGAGTTCTGAAGGCTAAACACTTCTCAAGTGCTCTACTTATTCACTCGTCACTCAGGTTGCGGGGTCAACCACTCGAGAGCCGATGTCACACTTCGGCTCAACGTTCAGTTCCCGATCCGATCTCATTTCTAATTCCGATTCGTCATTCTCGATTCAGATGTTATGCCAACAGGCTGACACGATGACTGCCCCACAGTACTGTCATACTACTGTACTGTCATACTGTCATACTGTCATACTGTCATAGCGTCATACTGTCATACTGTCATAACCTTAATATCTGATATTCGATTTCATTGTCTTTTCAACCCCGATGCGAATCTGACCATTCTTCGAGGGTCTGACTGAGTTCCACGATGACACCCCCCACAGTACTGTCATACTACTATAGTGTCATACTGTCATACTGTCATAGTGTCATAGTGTCATACTGTCATACCCCGGACATCTGGTATTCATTCTCATCGTGATTTCAAGCCCAATCTCACTGTCATCGTGCCAATCCCAGATTACCCCCGATGACACACATACGGACGCATAGACATATCGCCTCACGCTGTGCCTCCGGGCACAACTCTCCCCCCCTTAGGAGTGGTCTACCTCCTGGGATCACTCCGCTAAGGTACCCATCTAAGTTCCAGTTCTTAGGTTCTCTGGTTCCTTGCTGTTTCCAGTTCTTAGGTTCTCTGGTTCCTCTTCGAGCATAGTTCGCCTGCCGCTACCAGGGCACCACTTTCAAGAAGAAGGGTGCCACTTGGAATCTAAAGCGGGTCTTCAGTGTCGCGGAGGCGTAAATGTCGGAAAAGTTGTCGTAGCAGCAGTGCTGGTACGGGGTATACACTCGCAGATCGACCTGCTCCAGTCTGCTGCGGGTGAGGTCCAAGCTGAGCAGTCTCTGGGTGAGCACCGGTTGCCCATCTGCACGCACACGGTGTTGAAGTAGTACAGCGTAGCAGGGGCGAGGGTGGTGCTGAGTTCGTCCATATGCAGGTGGGTTTCATGTACTGCGTACCATACATGCAGTAGGTACACACCAGCGGTGGGGGAAGCTGGCGCATCATAGGGCGAAGCCGTAGCGCGTTAGGGAAGCGACCTCTGGGGTTTTCCATGAACCAATGTTTTGGCTCTAGGTAGTCAATGATCTGCAATGCTTGTCGTACGCGATTTTGTCAGCCTGGGGAAGGTCAGGGGGTCCACCAGTGGTGCGCGCTTGACTGTACTGCCTGCAGGGGGGACTTGCCCAAATAACATCGAAGAATCCAGGCGGGTATTGCTTGTAGTCCCATTGCAGGATGTCACACACATGAGTGGGTTGCCAGATATGCCCGGAGTCGAGGGTCACCACTGAGGCGGAGGGGAAGCAATTTAGGAATTCCCTCTCTACTGAGCCAGTACCGCTGAAAAGTACGAGAATCCTGGGCGTGCGGGTTGTTTTTGCCTGTATTGCCAGCAGCTCTGTCACCAGTGCCAACGACCCATCTTCCACGCGCTCCTGGCGTTCCCACGGCAGGGGGATATCATCTTCCATCTGTTCGAGCTGGTCCAGTTCATCGCAGGGATTGGTGATGAGGTGGGCCAGTGTCATTCCGGCTTGAGCGGAGTGGCGGCCACGCTGCTCGCGTCGCCGAGTGGCTTCGTCGCGGACTTGCGCTTCCATGTGCAGTCTCGCTTGCTCGAATTCACGAAGTTGTTGAAGTGGACTTCCGCGTTCAAGTTTGCCACGCGTCCTCCATTGGTCGTGAGCTTTGGAGTAGCCAGTCCAGCGAACCTTCCACTCTTCCACCTCCTTTCCTCGAAGAGACCGCACTCGACGTGCAAGGATACGCTCAACGTGTGCTTCCTTCTGACCGTCCACTACCACCTCTTCAGGTACTGCTAGGTGATCGCGTGCGGCAAAAGCATCTTGACCGCTGGTGTACGGTTTGAGGCGATGTTGAGCGAACACGTCGTGAATCCGCCAGTGAGGAGGGAGGCGTAGGCGGTAGGCTACTGGAGCTCCTCTGTCGGCTTCGGGCATGGTCATCTGTATATCGCTGAAGAAGCGTTCGGTCACAGGAACTGGTCCATGCCAGCGCTTGGTCAGTTTCCTACAGATGGAGCGATCCATCACCTTCTCCGTAAGGTGTTTCGCCTCTATCCAGACCAGATCTCCAACAGCATACTCCCGCTGCCCGTGTCTGCGATCAAACTGTTCGCGCTGTCGCTGTTGAGCCAGCTCCAACCGCTGCCTGGCGTCCCGCAGCTGCGACGAAAATTTCACAGCCACTTCGTGTGCGGTGCCTACTCCCCCAGTTCGTCGTCCGGCGGTGGACTGCGCGGCCTCCAGGAAAAGATCCAACTGCGACAGCGGCGAGAACCCGAACACCAGTTCAAACGGCGTGAAGCCAGTAGATTCACTCCTGGAGTCATTGATCGCGAACTCCACGTTAGTGGTGAACAGATCCCAGTCCTCCACATTGGCGTCAACAAAGGACCTGAGCATGTCCTCAATAACCCTGTTGCTGTGTTCCGCCTGGCCGTCAGACCGAGGGTTGTACGGCGTGGTACGAGCCACTTTCACACCCATCAGTCTCATGAGTTCCTGCCAGAAAGCATCTTGAAACCGCGGGTCACGATCAGAGACAATCTTCATAGGCGCGCCATGTAAGCGCCACACCGAGTCAAAGTAGATTCTGGCCACCACAGCTGCGGAGCTGTCGCCGAAGTTCATCGGCACAACGTGGACCATCTTCGTCAGCTTGCAGGTGAAGGCCACGAAAGCATCATTGCCCCTCTCCGATACCGGCAGGCCGGTGACGAAGTCCACCGCGACATCCTGCCATGGCCTGTTCGGGATGCTGTGAGGGTTTAGCAACCCATCCGGGTAAGTTCCCCGCGGCCTCACTGATTGGCACACTGCGCAGGATGCAACCCAGGTGCCCACATCTTCCGCGGCACCACGCCAATAGAAGCGTCGCAGCACCCTCTCCAGAGTCTTGTCTCGCCCAGTGTGACCCGAGGACAATGACTCATGAGCATGGCGAATCACTACTTCTCGAAGTGGAGAGTCCTCCCCCAGCACCAACTGATATCTCCCTGCTGCGGTCCTCCAAACCACTTCACCCACCAGCCTGAAGTCCTGTAGGCATTGGTGTGGTGCCGCCTTCACTTTCTCCCGCAGCGAACGAAGTGTCCCCTCTCGGGTGTACTCCGCTTTCAACGCACGCAGGAACTTTGAGTCCGACTGCTGGGAGGTTGCGTCTCTGAAGGCTGCTGCCTCACCTGTCCTTATCACAGCGGGGGCCGTTCGCGGGTGCCTCACGCGTGCCGGCTGTGGTTTGGCGGGAGGGGCGTGTACTATCAGAACAGGCCAACGAAGGTCGAAGGCCTTCCCATCTGGGTTCTCGAAGAACTGATTGGGCTCGCCCTTATCATCGTGAGTAGGGATGACCTCCACGATCTGCATATTGGCCTTTCTGAAAAGTTTGCGCCACGCGGGGAGCTTGGACTGGTGATCTGGTAGAACGAAGACTGCTGAGGTGTTTTCTGGGTCTGCCTTCCATTCTGCGATATACTTGTTCAAAATCGCCTCCACTGTAATGTGCTTGGAGTTATATGGAGGGTTACACCAAACCCGAAGGCCCCTCCATTTCTCTGAAAGGCAGTCTGTCCAGAATCTATCCGCCTGTCTGTTGCGGCCGCCAAAGTCACAACAGGCGTCCACATCGAAGGGTCCAAACTTCTCGGCGTACTTCGAGGAGTACTCTGCTCGGACACGCCAATTCTGTGAGTCTTCGGGGGGAGTCTGCCGTTTTTGCGGGTGAAGGACCGGGGATGGAGCTGACTGCTGGGGCGCCTGCTGCGGGGGTGGTGAGCCCACTGGCACCTTCTCAGTGGGCGCCTCCGATGCGTCAGCTCGTGATGGCGTTCGCGTCTTCGGTGACGCCAACTGTGGAGGCGCTGGGGTCGTAGAGGCTCTTCCAGCGCGTGACATGCTCCTCGTTATCCTTATCTGAGGTGGAGCTCTGTCAGGGGGTTGGTGTGGAGCTTCTGTCGGCTTCGCGCTATCAGCTTCAGGCCAGTCAGGCATGTCGAAGTCGAGGTGATCCTCCTTCATTCCCTTATAGAGCTTCGGATTAACGAGAGCGATGGTCTCCCCCATGTCCATGGCCTGTTCCGCCACGGAGAGGGTCTCCACTGCTGAGAGCCAACAGTCAACCGTCTGAGCCCAGTGGGGATGAGCTGCGGGTGGTGAGCTGGAGAAGCATTCAGACTCCAGCGTTGCCAGAGGGTCTTTCGGCAGGTCTGAGGTGGGGTCGATCACTCCCGCCTCCTTCAACCCCTCGCGAACGTCCTTGTCTTTGAAGTCGGGTCTTCTGGACAGAGCGTCTGGTACCAGCAGCAGCGCTCCCTTGATGTACTCCATTCTCGGGACTCCCACCTCCACCAGATCCATGTACCAGCGTGCCTGTCTGCGGCTAAGCTCTCTGCCAGGTTCCATCAGCCATTCAAGGGGGCGGTGATCACCCTGGATGCGGAAGTTGGTGAAGATGAGGTAATGCCGCCAGGTGACGGTGGTACAGTGGTGTAGAGCACCTAGCTCACGCTCGCCGGTGTGGTAATTCTGCTCGGCGGCTGAGAACTGGCGGCTCTCGTATGCTATCACGCGCAGCCCAAGACCATCTCCATTGTCTTGCATAAGTACTCCCCCAAGAGCGATGCCGCTAGCATCCGTCTGCACCACGAAAGGCGCTGTGCCGTCTGCGGCACCCTTAATGTTGGGCAAGGCGAGCACTGGCGCTGATGTGAGGGCCTTCTTCAGCTCCTCGAAGGCCCACTGCTGCATGGGACCCCACTCCCAGGGTACGTCCGACTTGGTCAACCGGGTGAGGGGCTGAGCGATCTCGGAGAAGCAGTGGATGAACCTGCGGTAATACCCCGCCAGGCCCAAGAACTGCCTGACGTGGGTAACCGTTTCCAGCTCGGGCCAGTCCCTCACTGCAGCCACCTTGTCGTGTTGGGGTCTGCAGCCATCTGCGGAGATACAGTGGCCAAGGAACCGCAAGGATTTCTTCAACAGCTGGCACTTGGACCTCTTGAGGAAGACGCCCTTCTCCCTGCATGTCAGGAGCAGTTGTTTGACGTGCTCGTAGTGCTCTGCAGCGGTGTTGCTGAAGACGACCACATCATCGATGAAGATCCGGACAAATGGAAGATGGCCCAAGGCCCGCTGCATCCGTCGCTGGTACTGAGATGGTGAATTCTGCAGCCCCTGCGGCATGACCAACCACTCATATGACCCCATCTGGGTGGTGAAGGCGGTCTTCTCGACATCTCCTGGTGCCATCGGTACTTGCCAGAAGCCATCCACCGCGTCGAACGAAGAGAAGAACTTCGCACCCTGCATCTCGTCGAACATCATCTGGATGTCTGGGAGAGGATACTTGTCCTTAACTGTCTGGCGGTTGAGGAGCCGGTAATCGATCACCAGTCGCAGCTCCTTGGGGTTCCCGGGTTTAGGGACCATCAAACAGGGAGCTGCATAAGGGCTGGAAGAGGGTCGGATGTAGCCCTTGGACATCAGAGTCTCCACGCGTTCTCGAAGTTGGCGGAGTTCCTCTGCGGACTTCTTGTAGATGCGCTGGCAGGGAGGTCCCTTCTTGCTCAGCTCAGGGTCCAGGTTAATGTTGGCTTCATCTTGGGGGTCATGTCTGAGTCCATCGATGTTCGGTAGGGCAGTCGTCATCTCCTTCTTGTACTCCTCACCCCAGAAGTCCTGAAACTTGAGGGTCCACTCAGGGCTCACTTCTGCATCTTCAGTATCCGCAGCGGGTTCGGCGTTCTCAGAGTCGATAGCCGTGGCTGCAAAGGCAGAAGCAGTATCGTCGGGGGACTTCTCGGCCACCATGAGCCAGGCGGGCTGTATCTCCGGGTCGTCATTGCCGCGTAGCTTCTGCGTCTCCGCATACACCAGGTACTTCTTCAGCTGGGCAGGGGTCAGGAACACCTCATCCACCAATCCCGCGCAGGCCGTGCCCTTCGGAGACCTGTCCCCAGATGCTTTCCCAGGAGAACAGCCTGTGATGGTGACGCGATCCCCAATCTTGCCACTGCGGGACTTCCTGAGGAAGGAGACGGAGCCATTCCCTTCATAGCCCAGAGTGACAGGAGAGTGACTGCGCAGCCACCTTCCGCCGAGGATAACATCCACCTGTATGCCCAGTGGTAGGATCCGGAGGGCAAGGGCGTTCTCCGTATAGGTGCCCGTGGTGGTGTGCGTGTTAAACTTGGCGTACGCGGTGGCGCCAGTGATCTTCACAGATCCATCCGCCAGGGTGACTCGCATCTCGGAGCCGGCTCGTGTTGTGAGGCCACATCGCTTAGCGCTCTGCTCCGAGATGAAGTTGTCAGAGGCCCCCGAGTCAATCAGCACCTTGACCGTGTGCCCTCTGAGGGTTGCGTAGAATACCAGCAGTAGCGGTCCTTCTTCGTCATGTGCCGCTGCAAGGGTACCCTCGATGTCGGTCTTCCACTGAACTCCCCCATCTGTGCGTATGCTTTTGCACTTGAGGTTGGGGAGGAGGTTGTCCGAGGCCTCGCGGCATTCTTCCAACGTTTGCCTACACGCGGCGTAGAACTCCTCATCCAGCAAATCAACATCTTCAGGCGGATGACTGACGAGGTTGTCTGCACTCGCCGTCAGCAGGGTGCCCGCTGAGGTGCATTCGCTCGAGGTGGGGCTGACATGAGTGGTGTCGCTGGTGGTAGGGCTCACATGGGTGGTGTCACTGGTAGTAGGGCTCACATGTGTAGTGCCACTGGTGGTAGGGCTAACATGGGTAGTGCCGCTTACTGTGGGGCTCACGTGGGTAGTGCCGCTTGTTGTGGGGCTCACATGGGTAGCGACACTATTGGTGAGACTGCCATGGGTGAGAGGATCCTCGTCATGCTGAGGGCTGCCAGCAGGGGAGTTGTGGGCGAGCTGGTGGGAGCTCTGGTGGTCAGTTCTCGTCTGAGGGGTCCCAGCTGCTGCCATCTGCTGGGTGAAGCAGAGCGAGTTGACCGAGGACTCCTCTTCCATCACCTCAGGGTCTTCAGCGATGGGGTGGCTGTCGAGACAGGGTGGCGCTTCATCCGCTTCATGCGTTTTGACGGTGGTCATCTGCTGGGTGAAGCAAAGCGAACTGGGTGCGGAGGTCTCCTCCGCCTCTGAGCAGTAGGATGAACCTTCGGGGTTTCCTCCCGGAGTGGCCGGCGCGTTATCATGGTGCGAAGATGTAGTCTCTGTTGTGGGCTCGGCCAGCGAGGATGATGGAGGGGATGCTCCCAAGGGGCTGGGACCCAGCTTCCTCATCTTGTACTGGTGTACTGCGTGCAGACTGCACCAGGCGCCAGGTAAACCCACATCTCCCGCTGTCCCAGGTATCGTGCCCACTTCAGTGTCCAGGGTGCAGAGGGATGTCGAAGACCTCGCTGCTGCTCTTCGTGCGCCCTCCTTTTCCCACAGCCTGCTACCTGGGGAAGAGTCTGGACTCGAAGTGGCGATTGCCTTTTGCTGCTCGGCAGGCGACAGCTCTCTCCAAGCCGCGTAGAGGTCGTGGGAGCTGGTGTTAGAGGATTCGGGGACTTGCTGGCGACCGTCGTGTGAAAGGAGGTGCCACAATGCTATGCGCTGATGGCCTTCCTTGCGATCTTGAGGTTCGCGGGCAATGCGTATCCTCTCTGCCAGCTGGTTGGCGCGGTTCACGCGCTCCTTTGGCGATCGACTCCCAGAGTGTACGCGGCTGCGGACGCGCTCCGACATTTTATCCACCAGGTCCTTGGCAGCCTCTGGGGACTTGCGCAGAGCTCTGCGGACCTTCTGCATGGCGACTTCGAGGGGGAGGGAGTACAGATCTCTCTTCCAGTGCCACGCAGTTAGCCTTTTCCGTGGGTCTGCGAGGTTGGACTGATAGATGGGCAGCGGTAGGACAACACGCGGTCGGGGGCGAAGGTCGCGGGGCTCTCCGCGGTTGTTGCCCATAATGGGGGGTCTGTGCCGGGGAACTCGCCGTCCCCTCCGACCCTCGATCCTCGCTTGTGTATAAGCGGGGCCGTCATCAAGAGGTAGCGACGGCTCATCGAAGGGGGTGCTTCCTGCGAGAGGGTGGCTGGACAAGTCATCCCTCGGCGGCGATGGGGCACCAGCTGAGCGGTAGGTGCGTCGCAAGCGGGTCCCAGAGGTGAAGGCCACACTCTTGGGGTGGGGACGTTGGCCCCAAGGGTCTCTGCGTCCTCGGGCGCGTCGGGGTTCCACTGGTTCTGACCGCTTCTCCAGGGCGGAGAGGGTCTGATCATCAGGGCAAGACCTCACTTCCCCGAAGGGCAGGGTCTGGGGCTGGCCGCCGGCCAGTCATTCATCGCTCTCCACCGGGGGAAGGCCGTCACCCTCCACAAGCTCGATGCCCGCAAGGGCCGCCAGGGTCTGGTAGCTCTGCTCGTCCTCACAGGTAGCAAGAGCCAGGACCTCCTCGGAGAACTCTTCTGGGACGCCATCCACCGAGGAGATGTCCTCCTGCTGCTCGATGGCCCAAACGACGGCGGCTACAAACCCAGGGGAGTTCGCCAGTCGAGCGGGTGCATTGGCCCTCCACTCCTTGAGCTTAGCCTCGTCCGTACAGTTACGGACGATGTGCTCCGCAGAGCCGCAGGCGAAGCACCGGCGGACTTTCGGAGCATCAGGGCGGGAGAGGCCAGGTGGTGGTGGCAAAGGAGTCACTGCCGCGGCGACGGTGGTGGCAGGCCCGTTCTCCAGCATGGCAAGAGCTGGGCGGCTCGAAGAGGGGGTACGCCTGTAGAAGGGGGTGCGAGGTGGTGGGTTAGCGAAGGAAACAGCACGGGGAGGACGGTCTTGAGAGCGCCTCTGAGCCGCCTCCGTGTCAATGTCACTCTCCACCTCCTCAGCAACTTCCCGAATCTTCAACAAGGCGTTGTGGGTGCCTGGGATGTCGTCAGCGACGGCCTTCCTCTCCCACTCTTCTGGTTTGGAGACATCCAAGTGGATGGCTCTCAGGCGCCGCATCACCTTGGGTGCATATTTCAGCCCCCGGCGGTACGTAGAGAGCATCGACAAGTTGGTCATCTCCACGCAATTTGGGACTCTGCCGGCCAAGAAGTTGACGGAGGCCATGCGGGTCTCCAGTCGCGAGAAATACTCCGCCGCGGTCTCGTTCACCGCCTGCTTCAGGGCAATGGCCTCGCCGTGTGCGTTCTCCAGGTAGGCCTGCGTCAGAGAGCACACCGCCAGATCGCTGAAGAACACGTCCAGCTCCCCGTAGCGTTGGTGCCAAGCTTGCTCGGACCCAAAGGTCCCCGCCGCGCGCTCCAAGAACTTTCTCTGCTGGTCTTGAAGGGTGTACTCCTTGAAGCTCCAAAGAAGGCTTGACACACTCGCCTGGTACTCTGATACTGATGGCGTACAACTGGGAGTGGTCAGTGCTTCGATCACGATGGCCTCCTGGAATACCTTCCGCACCATGTGGGAGTAGTGCTCCAACTGCGTCAGGAGGCCCTCCTTGTCGGCCGATTTTGTGTCGGACGCGGAGCGGGGGAACCTGGTGACGCTCTTGACCAGCTTTAGCACCATCTCTTTGGTCTTGTGCTCCAGGCGGACCTCGTCTGGAGATGCTCGCAGGTTAGTGCCCTGCGGCAGACGGACGATGCCTGGAACAAAGGGGGTGGCGCTGGGAGAGAGCACGGGGTTCGCAGCGGCGGCAGAGTGAACGGGGTTCGCGGCAGCGGCAGAGTGAACGGGGTTTGCGGCGGCGGAATGGGGAAAACGGGCAGGAGGTGGTGGTCCCGGGGCATGCGCGGGCGGAGGCGCAGGCGTGGGATTTGTGGGGACTGCGGTCGGAGTGGGCGGTAATGTAGGGGCTGATGGTGGTGCGGGGAGTGGGAGAGGTGTATGGAAGGGCAGGGGTGTGGATGGTTGTGCGGCCACCACGCTCATGCTCCGGTACCAATCGGAGTTGCTGACCTCCGACCACGCGGCGAGCCCGTCCTGATCGAAGTTCTGCATCTCCGACTCCCGCGCAGTAGCAGGGATCCACTCCCATACTGGCTGCCCCATGCTGGTAGACCGCACATTGGCCGCGGCTGGGTCCCCCATTGCCATATCCATGACCTCGCGGTCGACCATGAGGACCCAGGTCTCCACACGAGGGTTGGTAAGGGGTAGGGGTGCATGGTGTAGCCGGCCCCCCATGCGCGCATATGCAGTCAGCGGCGCTCCCAGCAGGTGCATGATCCTGAACAAGATGGCGTCGCCCTGCACCCCAGCCCGGCGGCGTTCGTCCCATGGTAGGGAGACGGTTGCCGCGCCTCGCACCCCAGCTGACTGGTGCACCCACAATGACCCACCATCGTGGGTGACGAAGAGGGCTCTGACCTCTGGGTACTGAGGGTAGGAGGGCTCTGGTGCGGGATCGTCAGGGGGATCCTGAGGTGGATCACTAGGGGGGCCTGGTGGCGAGTCGCTTGGACTGGAGTCTCTGGGCTCTGAGTCGGGATTGCCACCGCCGTGCACCACCGTCTCCATCGACTGCCGCCGGCGGGCCACCATCATGTTATGGGGATTTGGCCGGCCCTGAGTGGGAGGTTCGGCGGGAGCGGTCTCAGCGGCGGTCTGAGGCACTGGAGGGGTTACGCTGGCGACGGCGTCTGCCTCGTGTAGATGGTCCGCCGTCAGGCCCTGTGCGCTGCCCTGAGGGTCGCCTGGTGGGGAGGCTCCTGCCGATGTCGTCGCACCAGGCGGCGCGAGTCCTCTCGAGAGCACCGCGGAGATGTCCAGGGCCTGTACTGCCGCTAGGACTTCTCTGCGAATGTGTTCACTTCGGCTGCTCGCGTCCGAGTCAGAGCCGGACCTGTGGGCGGCCCTCCGCCTGCGCTCAGCCCGTGCCTGCGTGCTTCGGCTGCCTCTGGTCCCCGTGCTGGTGCGGCTGATGTCCGTGCCGGAGTCGGGGTCAGAGTGATCAGGTGCGTGGCTTGGGCCTGGGAGATGCTTGCCATGTGTCGCAGGGCCCGAAGATGCCCTTCGGGAACGCCGACGCCGGCGAGTCTCTGAGGTTGTCGCCACCGCGGGAAGGTGACGTACCAAGAGCTGGGTACCGCCCAAGACGTTCTGCTGAACCCCGCTGTCAAGGGGTACCTGCAGAGGGTCCGGCAGGGCCGCGGCGCCGATGCTGATGAAGTGCTGCAGCGATGAGGGATCCGCGCCTGAGTCATGAAGCGCGGAGGTGGCTGGTGCCAGCTGATGGGGCTGCTGTGGTCGATGTTGCGGCTGTTGTGGCGGCTGCGGTTGCTGTTGCTGCTGCTGCTGCTGCTGCTGTTGCTGCTGTAGCTGCTGCTGCTGTAACTGCTGCTGCTGTAACTGCTGCTGCATCGGTTCCAGTGGCTGCTGTTGAAGCCACTGCTGTTGCTGCTGCTGGTACGCGAGCCACTGCTGCTGCTGCTGTAGCTGTTGTTGGAACGGTGTGGGATATGCGCCCACGGGGTGATGGGTTCCCAGTGTGAACGGCACTGGTGATACTCCCCCAGCGAGGGGCGCTGATTGGGGCAATACCCAATTGACGCCGTTCCATACAGCCTGTGCGGGGGTGCCATCCGGCATAGTATAAGGGCGGGGCACCGCTGTGTAGGGCATGGTGGTGCCTGGATGTGGAATGGGGTGAGCGGAAGCGTATGCGGTGGGCGATGGGAAGGTCATGGGAGAGAACAGAGTGTGGTGTAGCTGCTCTGCGCTGACACTCATGCTGGGAAATGCCTCTGATGTCTGCTGTGACATTCTGGCTGCTGAGCTGGTTGAGTTCAAAGACTGGGTGTGGCAATAGCCACAGGTGAGCAAAGTAGTGAGTGCTCGCCTTTTTTATTTAGTTAGTCTCGTCCTCGTCGATGTCGCTCGCTGGAGGCGAAGGGGCGGGGCTTCCAGGTGGTGATGGGGGGACCCAAGGCCACTCTTCGATTCCTTGCACTGGATATGAGCCAGGGAGCGCGGGGAAGACTGTCAGGTCTTGGGAGTTCGGGTAGCGGAAGAGAAGGTTTCCAATCTGAACCCACACCCAGTTGTGGTATCTTGGTGGGATAGCCAGCGTGACTATATCCAGGCGCTCAGTCGCTGTTCTCCTCCTCGTCGTCAGAGGAAGAGGGGGAAGGAGGACCGCTCCAAGGACCGCTCTGCCAGAAGGCGCCTGCTGGTGGGTAGGTGGGGTCTGGAGGGAATACCCACTTGATGGGTCCTTGCTTCCACCACGCTCTTCTGTATTCTTCTGGCGAAGGGGGTACTGCCATGCACCGGCGAACTCAAAATTTCGCCAGGGCTCCGCGACACAGATTTCAAGTGCCTATGTATGCAGGCAGGGGTCAAGGAACTGCAACCAGAAACTCAGCAACCAGAAAGCTCAGCAAGGTCCCAGAAGGTAGCCGGACTTCGTACACTCCCAAAATATTCCAGCCAGAGGGTAAACCAGAGGTGTCCAGAAACTGTCCAGAAACTGTCCAGAAGCCACTAAAAGCGCTACTTTGAGGGGTTTTCCCAGCTGCTGGTGGCCGTGAGGGCGGTATTGGGGGGTTCTAGGGTGTCCTATGGGGTCTGGGGAAGGAGTTTTTGGTGGTGGGGGCTACTGTGGAAGGTTTCGGGGTAGGCTGAAAACGGGCTAAAACGGCTATTTTGGGCTGTTTTTGGCTGTTTTTCGCCTTTTTAAGGCTCTAGAAAGTGGGCTATGAGGTTTTCCTGGCTACTATAAACCGGGGAAACCCTTTAGGGTGCTCCCTGACGGTTGTTTGTAGCCTGGGGCAGACTTGGAAGTTAAGATCGGAAAACGAATGTTGACTTTTCTGAGCCTGGTTGGGCCCCCAGTGTTAAGGGGCGAAAATATGAAGTTTTGGAGATGTTTTCCAAAGGATACGGCCGTTGTATACGAAAAAAAATGTACTTACGGAGGCTAAAATTGCGCCCAGATAGCCGGAAGTGCAGCTCTCCCCCTGTATTACAACGGAAGTTACAAAAGGCCCGTGGGCGAGTTGCGCAGAGGCGAAATCGCAGCACGCTGATACCAAATGTGCCAGGGGCACGACGACAGATGCTCGGAGATATGTTTTTGATTGAACGTGCAAAGGTACACAATTCGGATTTTTATAATATACTGGATCAGGGCCAGATTGAGGTACAAACGATAATTCGGTTCCGAGTTCTGAAGGCTAAACACTTCTCAAGTGCTCTACTTATTCACTCGTCACTCAGGTTGCAGGGTCAACCACTCGAGAGCCGATGTCACACTTCGGCTCAACGTTCAGTTCCCGATCCGATCTCATTTCTAATTCCGATTCGTCATTCTCGATTCAGATGTTATGCCGACAGGCTGACACGATGACTGCCCCACAGTACTGTCATACTACTGTACTGTCATACTGTCATACTGTCATAGCGTCATACTGTCATACTGTCATAACCTTAATATCTGATATTCGATTTCATTGTCTTTTCAACCCCGATGCGAATCTGACCATTCTTCGAGGGTCTGACTGAGTTCCACGATGACACCCCCCACAGTACTGTCATACTACTATAGTGTCATACTGTCATAGTGTCATAGTGTCATACTGTCATACCCCGGACATCTGGTATTCATTCTCATCGTGATTTCAAGCCCAATCTCACTGTCATCGTGCCAATCCCAGATTACCCCCGATGACACACATACGGACGCATAGACATATCGGCTCACGCTGTGCCTCCGGGCACAAAACGTTAGGAAGCTACCTGGAATGTCTTCCGTACGTCTTCCGTGTTCGTTCTGCATGTCTTCTGTGATCACGCGATGCGTGTACGTGTGGTATCAAGTAACTATGTGGCCAAATTGCCTAATCATCACATACGTGTCGATAACACATGTTAGAATGTATTCTGGCCAAGAAGACATTCAGAACATCTTCCGTGTATCTTCCGGGAAGACTCAAGACTGTCCTTTGTGCGTCTTCCGGGAAGATGTCTTCCGGAACCCAGAAGGCATTCTGGACATCTTCGGTACGTCTTCCCCGAAAAGTGTCTTCTGGTTTCCAGAAGACGTTCCACTCAGAAGACGTCTTCTGGAAACCAGAAGACATCATGTCTACGAAGACGTCTATAAGACGTTCAGAAGACGTCTTCTAGACGTCTTCTGATTTTCCCATAATGTAGGAGTGAGCATTTGTTCAGTTTGAAGACTGCCGCCTGCGTGGCAAGTTTCACTTGAGTCTGGAATTCTGTTAATTGGGAAACCTATTGACATACTGTTTCTTGGCCACCATGTCGTCGAGCGGTCCAGAAGCGGCGTTGCAGATAGCCGTAAGGTAGGCGTCGAAATCCTGAATCGACGGATCGGGGTCGAGCTTGGAGTCGAAGTAGATGGCGCAAAGCTCCTCGTAGTTTCCAAGAGGTCGTAGGACTTGAGGAAGCAATCTCTTCGTAACCTCCAGCAGAGCGCGCTTCCCATCCCGCGGGGAATCACGACCAGAAGCGTCCACCCAACGTCGTGCGGCTGAATGTGGTTTCGTCAACGAAGTCAACGTCGTAAAGAGAATGGCGTTGTGGACAACGTTCACCTCCTTGGTGGCATCCGCCAAGTCGAAAAGAGATTCGTTGGCGGAGTCCTTCTGCTCGAAAGCGGTCTGCAAGGACGTCACCAGAGACGTCCAAAGCACGTTGCGGTCGCTCTCGTCACCTCTGAATGTAGAATCCTTGGTGCCAAGAGCGTCGCGAGAAACGCTCTTGATGAGGTCGACGTCCCAAGAAGAATTATGGACAACAATCGATCTAGTTGTCTCCGGAACCGTCAAAGCCACAACCGGAGATGCAGGCGTGGGCTTGTAGCGTGTCCCAACGTCTCGGAAAAATATTGTGTCAAGTCGGATCCGATTGTGTGTCCCCATGGGAAGCGTCGCGTGAGAAGATACACTCATGACGAAATTTCTAATTTCCTATAGATGGGATCGTCGGGGTAAGGTGGCGATGGCGCGGAGAGGAGGAGACTCGCCGAAACGAAGATGGCAGAATGCAGCCGTAATGTAAATAACTGTGAAGCCCCAATTGTAGAAATGCGGAAGTCGAGTAACACGTTGCGCAAGAAGTCCGCGACAAGAAGTGATCAATTCCTGGTCGAGCGGAAATCACGTGGACATCCAAAAAATCACGTAGGGTACGCTGCGACGATAAACAAAATCACTCCGTAACGACGCGCGCACTCAACCGCGAGTCCTCATGCCGAAACCATCAAATTGGGCCCCCAACGCCCCACCAAGCGGAGGCGTTTAGCCAATCATGTTACCAAAAGTAGTGGAAGGTGTCTGGCGCACCATAACCTGTTAGACATATAGTCTCAACTATATATCAGGCTACGGTCAGAATGCTTTCACTTTCGGTATTTAGACTAAGTGTTGTATAACATATTGAAAGCTCGGCTTAAGCCGTAAACCCAAAACCTGTGACACCCGTACTATACGGAGTACTAGTACAGACAGAGGATAGTGACACACGGTGTGTCACATCCAGCACCCAAAGCCCAAAGTTTGCGCTTCTCCGACCCGCAGTTTTTATTGCGGGCTCTTGGATCGTAATCGGCTGACGGTAAGTACGCCTCACCGGGAAAAGATATCTCTTATCGTGAACGACGACGTGGGACAGAATGAACAGGCCAGTTTCAATGCTTCCACGACGGCAGAATTATTCCTTTTAACCCCTATGGAGCGGTTTGTACCGTATACGGTACAACCACTTCAAACTCTAAACTTGCATTCATTACTTAGCAGGATAGCACTTGTCGAAATCGCCCATACAAGCTTAGCAAACCCGTTGCGATAGCTATATCTAATAGTCAACAATTTATTATACACGTATACCTGTTATATACATCTCACCCAAGGGCAATTTATGTCAGGGATATGACCGATGACACATGTGCCATACATGTCATACGTGTCATGCATGTCATGCATGTCATACCATGTCATGGCATGTCATGGCATGTCATGTCATGTCATGTCATGGCATGTCATGTCATGTCATGTCATGCCATGTCATGTCATGTCACGTCATGTCATATGTTATAATGACATACAGTCGTCGAGTATCGTCAGTACGGTCGACTATGACATGTACAGTCATAATATCACTGACAGTCATAATATCTGTCATCCACTCACCATGAGTGACATCTGTCATCGAGAGGCTGATTACAGCATCCCGATGATGAAGCAAGACAGTTCTTGAAGTACAAACTGTTCTGAAGGGACGCGTCTTCGCTTCAAGCATGAATTGAACACCATGCGGGTATCATATGGCTAATTCGATCAGCCGATACTGTTAGTTCACCCCATGTTCTCGGGTTCACAACCCGATGGTGGTAACGCCTATGAGGCGTGAGGACATTGAGGTATATGAGAGAGCATTGAGCTCAAGCAGGAGATTCTGGAGACCAGACTGCACTCATACCCACCAATACTCGTGTTGCGAGTTGCTACTGTTCAATAGCAGCCGCATAGTCTGTAAGGTTGAATATCCAACCTTGACATTGGTATTCTACTCGTCCACGCGACGAACGAGGACACATACAAGTGTGTGCAGCAATAGATATATATTGTATATTGTATATTGTGTATGTGACAGGTTCGCGCATACATACAGGCGACAGCGATCGCACGTATACGACCATATATCGAATAATAACATCCGCTGCAGATTCAACAGCGAACGGAGTGCGCGAGGAATTACCGTCGCGAACGCATTCGCAACTGATATCGCTCGCATAAATATCGTTAAAACAATAACAGCGACAAGGTGTGCTCACTGTATACAGATCGCACAGCCATGCTGTTATCATTAGCAGGGTTGGTACGATATGCGACATACGGACGCGCGAATGATTAAAACATCATCAATATGTATGATCCGTACGCGCGATAGCATTCGTACCATGCGACACATACCGGCGACAGAAATGTTCACTATCCGCAGCGACATACATCAGCGACAGTGATGATCGCTTTCCGCACTAATTGTTCAGTGCGGCGCCCACGCACATAAAAATTTCGTTATTGCAAATAGTCTGCAAAAATCGCTCGTCGACGCGCATACATGATGATTTAGCTCGTCAGGATATGCGCACACCTGCTATGATTTCATCATGCTCAGGGGACGCGCGATGAGGGCGCATAATTCGTATACATCAACATGCAGCACGCTATTCAATATCTGTGACGCGCGCACATAGCATATAGAGATGATGTGTGTTCAATTACTGGCAAATAATGTACATACAAAGTTTGCAGTCGGACACATAATATAACATCATATGAATATTGATGCTGTGCAGTCATATGTGTATGTACTATGTAGCATACACCATATATGCAGCATACACCATCCATAAAGTATACACCAAATGTATGCAGCAATACCATGCATCACAATACCATGCAGCAATACCATGCAGCAATACCATGCAGCACAATACCACCATGTTATACTGCGACATATGCACCATTCATACTGTTATAATTATCAGTTTGATCATAAATGTTTGACATATATGCACACATGTATACATCGCCAACTTGATCACGATAACAGTTGGCATACATAGGCATATATAACAGTGCATCATGGAAGTATTGCAAATTTAAAAAGTACTCTAAATCACCATATAGTTCTGTCGATCGACTTGGTGACTGTTTGTCCGCGCCTAACCGACCATAGGCTTGTACCCTATGGAACCGGGGGTTGAATAAACAATACAACCATGTTACACTGTAGATATGCACATCTCATATACATACCAGATGTTGCATTGATATATCACATCGCATACCTGCTGTGCAAGTTTAAACTATAAACGAACCCACTTGGTATAAGGTGCCGATCATGATCGTTAAGACAGTAATTATCTCAGTATTTCCTGACGTAGGATTTGGGATGGGATACTGTTCTTCTACTGTTGATCAATGAAAGGAATACTCACCGGAGCCATGTGTGAAATATATCATTCAACTCGTCATTCACCATGATGAGATATGCAGGATTACAACCTAATAACCAAATTGATATATATCATTTTAGCTACATGCTGTCTATTGGTATACAGATCATCTTATATGATAAATCAATTTGCTTTAGTGTACTAAATCAGCAAGCACATGCATAATGCACAATCACTGACACTATGTTGACATTCACTGATTCAGTAAGTGAAATGATCAACTATATATCAACCATGTCTATGATAATGTAGATACCATCCAACAAACACATGTGCGTGTTGGATGTCAGTGATGGCGATAGTTATGGTAAACAGGATAATACCACATGCTGTAGGGCTGGATGGAGAATATCTCCAGACCCGAAGGCAGTATACGGTGTTCAAAATGCAGCTGGTAACTGCGGAACACTGTCCATACCTTTACTATCGCTGGAGCAACACCAACTCCTACATTGCATTCTGACAATTGATACAGTATTGATCAGTTCAAATGCATGTAACTCTCTCAGATCAGTAATCATATTGACATCTGATAGAGGTTGTTATAGACAACACACACACACACACACATGTGTGTGTGTGTAACACTGCTTTGATTCATTTATCAAGCTTTGTTCTAATTTACTTGGAATCTGAAGAGATCACTTTGATACTCTTTCAGTGCACTGTCATATGCCCAAGTAGATGATAGGTTACTGACAATTATCACTTAAGTGACTGCACTTAAAGTTGATACACCTATATATATATATATATTATTGGGGTTTGGTCCACTTATCATGGGGTTTAATCAGCAAAACCCAATGTACCAAAAATTGACCATATGTATATCTTCACAAACCAACATGAAAAATGTCAAATTCCATTTCATGTATTTAGTGTTGGAGATATATTACAGAGGTGTAATGGCTGTATACATTGCAGTATACACCTAGTGCTCACACACACACTGACATAATTATATGTCAAAAAGTGGTGAAAATGGGTAAAAATCTCACACGCATGATTTCAAAATGAAAATTATGGTCTGATTTTTTTTTTGCTCATCCAATTTTTTACCTATCAATGGTATATGCAAAAATTTGTAAGCACCTGTAACACCCTGTAACACCCTAATAATTGTGTGTAAAAACTAGGGGGTGTAACGTACCTCTCAGTTATCACGTTATAAACAGTGACATATTAAATGCAGTTTTGCTGTAATTCCTTCAGGAAATGTTCATACTGCTTAAATTTGATATAATTAAGTGTTACTGATACCATGTAACACCCTAATGTCAATGTAGGTGATAAGGGTCACAGTGACCCTACACATCCTAAAATGCCACTATATAATAGTGAAACACTCTGTATTTGGCATTTTGGTCATGCTGAAATCAGCACATTCATGACCAATATTTCGGGCAACAACCCAATAACTGTAGGGCAACAACCCAATAACTGTGCAGCTGCTTCCTATGGGAATTGCATGCTGCTTGATGAGGTAATAGGCACTTGACAACTGCCTGTGGAGTTCACACTTCCTTGAGGGGGGAAGAAGGTGGAACCATATATATACTTCACCTCATTATATCAATGTACAAAATTAATACATGTACAATGTATATATATATATATATATCACACACACACACACATCCATTTTGAAGGTTTTGTTGGTGTGGTGTTTTATCTTACGACGATGGCAGAAGAACCAGCAGCTATTCCAGCTATCGATCTCGATCCTAATAACTGGTACTTTGACATTCTGGGTTCTTATGATCATTTCAGCAGATTCAAAATACCTTCATGGTTAATGGGTTATGCTGACACACGGACCCGATATGATCAGATAGGATATTTCGATGCCATCGGCAGAATGAAGACAGACATGAGTCGGTATAGAGATCCAGAGACTGAGCCTAAGGAACCAGATGAGGATTACTCAGAGGATAATCCCCCGCCTGCATTTACAGATCCAGATGATGGTCAGGCCACCGCAGCATTGATTCCAGCCGCAATTGTCCCTAAGGTGAAAATGAATCCACCGAAGGAGTACAAAGTCGGACAGGATGCGGAGGTTTGGATGGATACAGTAGACATATATTTTCAGTTTACATATCCAGGTGCACCAGATAAGGAACTCATCACAGTCTTCCTCACGTTCATTCAGAATAATTACAGACACTACTTTCAGGTCGTGGCTAAAACACCAGATGCCACGTATGAAGATGTCAGGAATACATTCCTCGGGCAGTTCGGAAATCCCCACAAGCGATCAGTTGCCAAAAAGCATCTTATGGCACTGCAGCAGGGTAACCAGACTTTTGCAGATTACCTACGTACATTCACATCACTGGCTTCTCTAGCATCAGTTGATTTGGATGATGTCTTGATCAATGACAGATTCATCAGTAACATGGAATCAGACCTTCGGAAACAGTTTCATCTCAGATTTCTGACAGAGGATGAAAGGAATAACTTGTCGTGGGCACAGACCACACAAGTTCTGCTCGATTTGAATTATGTAGTTCATTCGAAGCAGGCAGAGACCCTTCACTATAGGGGACAGAAGGAACAGTCAGGAGGCCCAGTCAGGAAAGACACGGACAAGGGCCGTGGCAATAAGCCATATGATAGATCCAATCAGAATCGAGGCAACCAGAATCAGAATGCCAACCAGAATTCCCAGAGGAATAAAGGAAAAGGCAAAGGAAAAGGCAAGGGAAAAGGAAAAGGAAAGGGATCAGCATCATCTCCTTCCCAGCCTTGTCAACGTTGTGGTCGTACCAATCACGTCACAAAGGATTGCTTTTCCACCAAGACACCAGAAGGGAAACCCATAAAAGGCAATCCTCCAGCTCAGAATCCATACAAAGGACAGCAGCAACAGAATAATCAGGGTGGCAAAAGTGAGTCCAACAAACTCCTAAAAACAGTCAACACCCTACAGAATCAGCAGAGCATCAATGCAGCAATTGCAACCCCAGCTCCAGCTCCAGCTCCAGCATCAGCTCCAGCTCCTCAGGGAAACTCTCCGGGTACTGCACAGGTACCAGTGATGAGGGCACCCCGAGGATAAATCAGCCTGAAATTGCCACTGAAGCAAGTGGCCGGGTTGAGAGTATCTCAGAAGAAGTCCTTTCCAGTCTGACACGACAGTTCCAGCAGATGGATACTCCCTCAGAACACATCGCACAGATGCGGTCACAGACAGCACAGCTGAAATCACAGAAGAAGCTGTTGTTGTACAAAGGGAAAGTATATGGACAGAGTACTCACATTTTGGTAGATCCAGGAGCTACATCGTCATTTATCGACAGACAGTTTGCTTCTCAGCTTGGTATATCACCAACAGACTCATCATCATTCTCAGTGGGATTGGCTGGAGGAAGCCAATTACCCTGTACATCCTATCTTCCCAATGCTACATTCACGCTGGGTAAGTATAAGGATACAGAAGATTTCTATATCATTGACATGAAACCCTTCACAGTCATCCTGGGACAGGATTGGTTGGAAAGAAGGAACCCACACATTGACTTCCAGTCCAAGAATATGACGATCACCAGGAAACATTCATCAGGTTCCAGTGTTCGTACAATTCTGTCCAGAGTTGAACAGACTCCAGGTTCAGATGACCTTCCTGAAATGGAATTGGCCAGTGCCACCACTATGAGGAAGCACCTACGACGTATACGATCCAGTGGGTCGGCTGAAGAAGCCGTAGCTTATCTCTTGTTTCTCTCTGAGGTCGATGGTGAATTGGTCATGGCAGCAGCAGACTCAGACACCACTATGGAAGACCCAAAGGTCACAGCAGCACGTGATCTAATCAGAGAAGACTTTTCAGATATTTTCCAGGAGGATCTTCCAGCTGGCCATAGGCCAGAACGGTTTGAAGGTGGATATCATCGCATCAACATTGAACCTGGGCATAAGCCACCATCACAGCCAGTTCGTACTATTCCAGTGCCTATGATGGAGGAGCTCAAACGACGACAAATCATCAAATATGTTGAGCTGGGTATCCTTCGTCCATCATCATCACCATATGGGTGTCCAATTATTTTCGCTCCTAAGCCAGGGGGGAAGTGGAGGATGTGCTGTGATTATCGAGCCCTTAATAACATCACTATAAAGGACACGTATCCATTGCCACCTCATGATGTACCCTTCTTGAACAGCTTAAGGGGGCACGATGGTTTAGCAGATTTGATTTCAATCAGTTTTTCCATCAGATACGCATACATCCAGACGACATCCACAAGACAGCAATACGTACCAGATATGGTTCATATGAGTGGACAGTGATGCCTTTCGGGTTAACTAACGCTCCTGCGACCGCTCTACGTGTTGGAAATCGAGCATTTTTTGACTTCATCGATCAGTTCTTGGTAATTTTCATGGATGGCACCATAGTGTACAGTCCAGATTTTGACAGCCACGTGAAGCATGTTCGACAGTTCTTACAACGCTGCAGAGATCATTGGCTACTATCCCGAGATCCTTGTGGGAGGACCTAGAACGCTCTAGATCCTCCCACAAGGATCACTTTTTCATTAATTTATTTAGGCACCCCACGAGCTTTCTACAAGTCAACGCCAAGGAATACTTTCCACATGGGACCTATACTAAGTAGTATGGTGCGTGGTTCGACGAGAGTCCATCATATATGCTCCTAGCTAATACATTTATAGCATGTCCCAACCAAATTTTGAACTGCTGCGGTTTCTAAAGCTTCAAAAACGGGGTGTATCTTCCATAATTTTTTGCCAATCGTGTATCGATCCTTTGCCACTATATACATGATATATCTCAAGGTATGCAGGTATATTAATCATGTTTGGGTCAAAATACGACTTGGGTCATGTATATTGGACACATCACACGAACGCGGTCACATGGGGTAAGATATACACACTCCTTAAGTATGGGGAAAAATTCGCATTTTGGGCGTAAGTCTTGGTCCATTTTAAGCTTTGAGGCTAGATCTTTGCCTTGGTGAGTACTTCGGTACTTTAATATGACTTCAAAGTCTCCTTGGGATTTTTTGAGGATTTTTTTGAACGTTTAGAACTACCGCTAGAGGTTCTAGAATACGATTTTCAGACCCTGATTATGATGGAAATATTGAATTTCGACGGTACTACACCATGTCATGCGCATATGCGGCGATTAATACGGCTAGTATAATATTAAAGGGCTTACAAATTTAGTTTTGGTGATACCCTCGAGGGTTAACAACATACGCACCAACCCGAGCTCGTGTAACAAGGCCTAGAGTTGTCGGTACCCTAGATCCTTGTGGTAGGATCTAGCATTTTAATTAAAGGGATAAGTTTACATCGGGGGCTGACATTTCATTTTAATCCACATCGGGGGCCGACATCTCATTTTAATCCACATCGGGGCAGACACTTCATTTTAATCCACATCGGGTGCCGACATTTGATTTTAATCCACATCAGTGAGACATCTCATTTTAATCTACATCGGGGGCCGACATTTGATTTTAATCCACATCGGGGGCTGACACGCCTAAACGGTTCACATCGGGTGTAGACATCTCATTTTAATCCACATCGGGGGTTGACAGTGCATCGAGCATGCGTAAACAGAAGACACACGCAACGATATAATGTAAACGAACCATAACTACGCAAATCCAACCGGTAGATATGTAACTCGTATTACGATGAGCATATCTACCGGTTGGATTTGCGAAATAATGTTTTTTGGTGCCGCAAACGATGAAAGACTGTCTTGTTTGGCGGAATGAAACAGTTTTTCACTGCTGGACACTCCAAAAAACATTATTTCGCGAATCCAACCGGTAGATATTTTCATCGCGATATGATTTACATATCTACCGGTTGGATTTGCATAATTATGTTTCGTTTACATTATATGCTTACGTTGAAGGTAATGCATACCCCCGATGTGGATTAAAATGAGATGTCTACACCCGATGTGGATTAAAATCAAATGTCGGCCCC
>LGRX02033320.1:0-103726 GCA_001247695.2 Cymbomonas tetramitiformis
CAGCCCCAGCAGTTGCAACAGCTCCAGCAGCTCCAGCAGCTCCAGCAGACCCAGCAGCTGCAACCCCTTCTGCTGCAAGCTCCCCAGACTTTGCAAATGCAGCAGTCCCAGCCCATGCTCCTTCAGCAACCACAGGCCCGACAGCTCCAGCAGCTCCAGCAGCTCCAGCAGCTCCAACAGCTCCAGCAGCTCCAGCAACTCCAGCAACTCCAGCAGACCTCCAGCAGACCCAGCCATTGAATACCTCGGACTTGGGTAGGGCCTCGGGCGTCTCCATAGAGGAGTTGCAGAATTTGAGCCACCTTTGAATTTGAGCACCCGCCACCTGGCAACGGCTAGTGCCCCATGACTCCTGCAACTGCAAATAATATGCGTATCATTAGGGCAAAGTAAAAGTATGTTGTAGTCAGTTTACAGACGAAATTAGCCCCCCAACGCCCCGTGAATGTGACCCGATGTGAAATATCATTTCTCGATGCCTAGTAATAACTTCTAGATACTTCTCACAACTTGTAATAACTTCACCGTATCATATGCATATCTCACGCGCCCACGAGACATGCATTTTCTGTTTTGCAGTCAGCTTACAGACGAAATTAGCTCCCCAACGCCCCGCGAATGTGACCCGATGTGAAATATCACTTCTCGATGCCTAGTAATAACTTCTAGATACTTCTCACAACTTGTAATAACTTCACCGTATCATTTGCATATCTCACGCGCCCACGAGACATGCATTTTCTGTTTTGCAGTCAGTTTACAGACGAAATTAGCTCCCCAACGCCCCGCGAATGTGACCCGATGTGAAATATCACTTCTCGATGCCTAGTAATAACTTCTAGATACTTCTCACAACTTCTAATAACTTCCCCGTATCATTTGCACATCTCACGCGCCCGCAAGATATGCAATTTCTGCTTTGCAGCCATTTTACAGACGAAATTAGCTCCCCAGCACCCCGTGAATATGTCCCGATGTGAAATTTTGCTTCTCATTGCCTACGGATGACTTCTAGATACTTCTCACAACTTCTAATAACTTCCCCGTATCATTTGCATATCTCACGCGCCCGCAAGATATGCAATGTATGTACGGCAGCCCGTCCGCGACCTGTAAGCAGCCCTGTGGCCACTACAATTATCAAAAATATAAAATATTGCCTCTAGATGATTTCTTTTAACCACTAAGTACTTCTTGAAACTTCTTGCGACTTCTAAATGTCATTTTCATCGATTATGCAATCCGGGCCCACCTAGCCGTGCTACATGCCCCTCAGGGGTCCCAGCTGCTGCCATCTGCTGGGTGAAGCAGAGCGAATTGACCGAGGACTCCTCTTCCATCACCTCAGGTTCTTCAGCGATTGGGTGGCTGTCGAGACAGGGCGGCGCTTCACCTGCTTCATGCGTTCTGACGGTGGTCATCTGCTGGGTGAAGCAAAGCGAACTGGGTGTGGAGGTCTCCTCTACCTCTGAACAGTAGGATGAACCTTCGGGGTTTCCTCCCGGAGTGGCCGGCGCATTATCATGGTGCGAAGATGTAGTCTCTGTTGTGGGCTCGGCCAGCGAGGATGATGGAGGGGATGCTCCCAAGGGGCTGGGACCCAGCTTCCTCATCGTGTACTGGTGTACTGCGTGCAGACTGCACCAGGCGCCAGGTAGACCCACATCTCCCGCTGTCCCAGGTATCGTACCCACTTCAGTGTCCAGGATGCAGAGGGATGTCGAAGATCTCGCTGCTGCTCTTCGTGCTCCCTCCTTTTCCCACAGCCTGCTACCTGGGGAAGAGTCTGGGCTCGAAGTGGCGATTGCCTTTTGCTGCTCGGCGGGCGACAGCTCTCTCCAAGCCGCGTAGAGGTCGTGGGAGCTGGCGTTAGAGGGTTCGGGGACTTGCTGGCGACCGTCGTGTGAGAGGAGGTGCCACAATGCTATGCGCTGATGGCCCTCCTTGCGATCTTGAGGTTCGCGGGCAATGCGTATCCTCTCTGCCAGTTGGTTGGCGTGGTTCACGCGCTCCTTTGGCGATCGACTCCCAGGGTGTATGCGGCTGCGGGCGCGCTCCGACATCTTATCCACCAGGTCCTTGGCAGCCTCTGGGGATTTGCGCAGAGCTCTGCGGACCTTTTGCATGGCGACCTCGAGGGGGATGGAGTACAGATCTCTCTTCCAGTGCCACGCAGCTAGCCTTTTCCGTGGGTCTGCGAGGTTGGACTGATAGATGGGCAGTGGTAAGACAACACGCGGTCGGGGGCGAAGATCGCGGGGCTCTCCGCGGTTGCTGCCCATAATGGGGGGTCTGTGCCGGGGGACTCGCCGTCCCCTCCGACCCTCGATCCTCGCTTGAGTATAAGCAGGGCCGTCATCAAGAGGTAGTGATGGCTCATCGAAGGGGGTGCTTCCTGCAAGAGGGTGGCTAGACAAGTCATCCCTCGACGGCGATGGGGCACCAGCTGAACGGTAGGTGCGTCGCAAGCGGGTCCCAGAGGTGAAGGCCACGCTCTTGGGATGGGGACGTTGGCCCCAAGGATCTCTGCGTCCTCGGGCGCGTCGGGGTTCCACTGGTTCTGGCCGCTTCTCCAGGGCGGAGAGGGTCTGATCATCAGGGAAAGACCTCACTTCCTCGAAGGGCAGGGTCTGGGGCTGGCCGCCGGCCAGTCATTCATCGCTCTCCACCGAGGGGAGGCCGTCACCTTCCACGAGCTCGATACCCGCAAGGGCCGCCAGGGTCTGGTAGCTCTGCTCGTCCTCACAGGTGGCAAGAGCCAAGACCTCCTCGGAGAACTCCTCTGGGACGCCACCCACCGAGGAGATGTCCTCCTGCTGCTCGATGGCCCAAACGACGGCGGCTACAAACCCAGGGGAGTTCGCCAGTCGAGCGGGTGCATTGGCCCTCCACTCCTTGAGTTTAGCCTCGTCCGTACAGTTACGGACGATGTGCTCCGCAGAGCCGCAGGCGAAGCACCGGCGGACTTTCGGAGCGTCGGGGCGAGAGAGGCCAGGTGGTGGTGGCAATGGGGTCACTGCCGCGGCGACGGTGGTGGCAGGCCCATTCTCCAGCATGGCGAGCGCTGGGCGGTTCGAAGATGGGGTACGCCTGAAGAAGGGGGTGCGAGGTGATGGATTGGCGAAGGAGACAGTACGGGGAGGACGGTCTTGAGAGCGCCTCTGAGCCGCCTCCGTGTCGATGTCACTCTCCACCTCCTCAGCAACTTCCCGAATCTTCAGCAAGGCGTTGTGGGTGCCTGGGATATCGCCAGCAACGGCCTTCCTTTCCCACTCTTCTGGCTTGGAGACATCCAAGTGGATGGCTCTCAAGCATCGCATCACCTTGGGTGCATATTTCAACCCTCGGCGGTACGTGGAGAGCATCGACAGGTTGGTCATCTCCACGCAATTGGGGACTCTGCCGGCCAGGAAGTTGACGGAGGCCATGCGGGTCTCCAATCGCGAGAAGTACTCCGCCGCGGTCTCGCTCGTCGCCTGCTTCAGGGCAATGGCCTCGCCATGTGCGTTCTCCAGGTAGGCCTGCGTCAGGGAGCACACTGCCAGGTCGCTGAAGAACACATCCAACTCCCCGTAGCGTTGGTGCCAGGCCTGCTCGGACCCGAAGGTCCCTGCCGCGCGCTCCAAGAACTTCCTCTGCTGGTCTTGAAGAGTGTGCTCCTTGAAACTCCAAAGAAGGCTTGACACACTCGCCTGGTACGCTGATACAGACGGCGTACAGCTGGGAGTGGTCAGTGCCTCGATCACGATGGCCTCTTGGAATACCTTCCGCACCATGTTGGAGTAGTTCTCCAGCTGCGTCAGGAGGCTCTCCTTGTCGGCCGATTTAGTGTCGGACGCGGAGCGGGGGAACCTGGTCACGCTCTTGACCAGCTTTAGCACCATCTCCTTGGTCTTGTGCTCCAGACGGACCTCATCTGAGGATGCTCGCAGATCAGTGCCCTGCGGCAACCGAACGATGCCTGGTACAAAGGGGGTGGCGCTGGGAGAGAGCACGGGGTTCGCAGCGGCGGCAGGGTGAACGGGGTTCGCGGCAGAGTGAACGGGGTTTGCGGCGGTGGAGTGGGGAAAACGGGCTGGAGGTGGTGGTCCCGGGGCATGCGTGGGCGGGAGCGCAGGCGCGGGATTTGTGGGGACTGCGGTCGGAGTGGGCGGTAATGCAGGGGCTGATGGTGGTGCGGGGAGTGGAAGAGGTGTATGAAAGGGCAGGGGTGTGGATGGTTGTGCGGCCACCACGCTCATGCTCCGGTACCAATCGGAGTTGCTGACCTCCGACCACGCGGCGAGCCCGTCCTGATCGAAGTTCTGCATCTCCGACTCCCGCGCAGTGGCAGGGATCCACTCCCACACTGGTTGCCCCATGCTCGTAGACCGCACATTGGCCGCGGCTGGGTCCCCCATTGCCATATCCATGACCTCGCGATCAACCATGAGAACCCAGGTCTCCACACGAGGGTTGGTAAGTGGTAGGGGTGCATGGTGTAGGCGGCCTCCCATACGCGCATATGCGGTCAGCAGCGCTCCCAGCAGGTGCATGATCCTGAACAAGATGGCGTCGCCCTGCACCCCAGCCCGGCGGCGTTCATCCCATGGCAGGGAGACGGTTGCCGCGCCTCGCACCCCCGCTGACTGGTGCACCCACAATGAGCCACCATCGTGGGTGACGAAGAGGGCTCTGACCTCTGGGTACTGAGGGTAGGAGGGCTCTGGTGCGGGGTCGTCAGGGGGATCTTGAGGTGGATCACTGGGGGGCCCTGGTGGCGAATCGCTTGAACTGGAGTCTCTGGGCTCTGAGTCGGGGTCGCCACCGCCGTGTACCACCGTCTCCATCGACTGCCGCCGGCGGGCCACCATCATGTTGTGGGGATTTGGCCGACCCTGAATGGGGGGTTCGGCGGGAGCGGCCTCAGCGACGGTCTGAGGCACTGGGGGGGTTACGTTGGCGGCGACGTCTGCCTCGCGTGGATGGTCCGCCGTCAAGCCCCCCTGTGCGCTGCTCTGAGGGTCGCCTGGTGGAGAGGCTCCTGCAGATGTCGTCGCGCCAGGCAGGGCGAGTCCTCTCGAAAGCACCGCGGGGATGTCCAGGGCTTGTACTGCCGCTAGGACTTCTCTGCGAATGTGCTCGCTTCGGCTGCTCGCGTCCGAGTCGGAGCCGGACCTATGGGCGGCCCTCCGCCTGCGCTCAGCCCGTGCCTGCGTGCTGCGGCTGCCTCTGGTCCCCGTGCTGGTGCGGCTGATGTCCGTGCCGGAGTCGGGGTCAGAGTGGTCAGGTGCGTGGCTTGGACCTGGGAGATGCTTGCCATGTGTCGCAGGGCCCGAGGATGCTCTTCGGGAACGCCGACGCCGGCGGTTCTCTGAGGTTGCTGCCACCGCAGGAAGGTGACGCACCAAAAGCTGGGTCCCGCCCGAGACGCTCTGTTGAGCTCCACTGTCAAGGGGTATCTGCAGAGGGTCCGGCAGGGGTGCGGCACCGATGCTGACGAAGTGTTGCAGCGATGAGAGGTCCGCGCCTGAGTCATGAAGCGCGGAGGTGGCTGGTGCCAGCTGGTGGGGCTGCTGTAGTCGATGCTGCGGCAGTTGCGGCGGCTGAGGCTGCTGTTGCTGCTGTTGCTGCTGCTGTTGCTGCTGTAACTGCTGTCGCTGGATCTGCTGCTGCTGTAACTGCTGCTGCATCGGTTCCAGTGGCTGCTGCTGAAGCCACTGCTGTTGTTGCTGCTGGTACGCGAGCCACTGCTGCTGCTGCTGCAGCTGTTGTTGGAACGGTGTGGGATATGCGCCCACGGGGTGATGGGTTCCCAGTGTGAACGGCACTGGTGACACTCCCCCAGCGAGGGGCGCTGATTGGGGCAATACCCAATTGACACCGTTCCATACAGCCTGTGCGGGGGTGCCATCCGGCATAGTATAAGGGCGGGGCACCGCTGTGTAAGGCATGGTGGTGCCTGGATGTGGAATGGGGTGAGCGGAAGCGTATGCGGTGGGCGATGGGAAGGTCATGGGGGAGAACAGTGTGTGGTGTAGCTGCTCTGCGCTGATACCCATGCTGGAAAATGCTTCTGATGTCTGCTGTGACATTCTGACTGCTGAGCTGGTTGGGTTCAAAGACTGGTTGTGGCAATAGCCACAGGTGAGCAAAAGTAGTGAGTGCTCGCCTTTTTATTTAATCAGTCTCGTCCTCGTCGATGTCACTCGCTGGAGGCGAAGGAGCGGGGCTTCCAGGTGGAGATGGGGGAACCCAGTCAGCGCCAAGGAGGACCCAAGGGGGGGCGTCGATCACTCGTATTGCCTGGAGATGCCACACGTGGTCGTAATGTACTGGTGGGATAGCCAGCGTGACTTTGCCCAGGCGTTCGAGGGCCGCTCCAAGGACCGCTCTGTCAGAAACGTCCCAGAACTGCTGAAAGCGCTTTTGGGTGGAGCTTTCCCCGCTGCTGATGGCCGTGAGGGCGGTATCAGGGGTTTCTAGGCTGATCTATGGGGTCTAAGGAAGGGGTTTTTGGTGGTGGGGGCTACTGGGAGAGGTTTTGGGGTAAGCTGGAAACTGTCAAAAACGGCTATTTTGGGCTGTTTTGAGCGGTTTTTCGCCATTTTGGGGCTCTGAAAGGTAAGCTATGTGGTTTTCCTGGCTACTATAAACCGGGGAAACCCTTTAGGGTGCTCTCTGACGGTTGTTTGTAGCCTGGGGCAGACTTGGAACTTAAGATCGGAAAACCAATCTTGACGAACGAGAGCCTGGTTGGCCCCCCAGTGTTAAGGAGACGTTATGCTGATATTTGGTAACTTTTGGAAGCAGAATACGAGTTCCTTCTTTGAAAAAAAATAGTATTTCTGACGTAAAAATTGCGCATAGTTTCCCAAAAGTACGGCTCTCCCCCTTCAGTATAACGCAAGTTACAGTGTGGCCGTGGCTGAACGCGCGGAGGTGTTCAGGCAACGCTCATTGATACCAATTGTGCCAGGGGCACGACGACAGATGCTCGGAGATATGTTTTTGATTGAACGTGCAAAGGTACACAATTCGGGTTTTATAATATACTGGATCAGGGCCAGATTGAGGTACAAACGATAATTCGGTTCCGAGTTCTGAAGGCTAAACACTTCTCAAGTGCTCCACTTATTCACTCGTCACTCAGGTTGCAAGGTCAACCTCTTGACGGCCGATGTCACACTTCGGCTCAACGTTCAATTCCCGATCCGATCTCATTTCTAATTCCGATTCGTCATTCTTGATTCAGATGTTATGCTGACAGACTGGCACGATGACTGTCCCACAGTACTGTCATACTGCTGTACTGTCATACTGTCATACTATCATAGCGTCATACTGTCATACTGTCATAACCTTGATATCTGATATTCAATCTCATTGTCTCTTCAACCCCGATGCGAATCCAACCATTCTTCGAGGGTCTGACTGAGTGCCACGATGACACCCCCCACAGTACTGTCATACTACTATAGTGTCATACTGTCATACTGTCATAGTGTCATAGTGTCATACTGTCATACCCCGGACATCTGGTACTCATTCTCATCGTGATTTCAAGCCCAATTTCACTGTCATCGTGCCAATCCCAGATTACCCCCGATGACACACATACAGACGCATAGGCATATCGGCTCACGCTGTGCCTCCGGGCACATGGTAACTGTTCGAGCAATTCTCAACACAGCATAAGATCGTAGAGCTACAAAAAATTTTAAAATTCTGATATTCTGATATCGAACGCTGAACTCTTACATGCAAGCCCAGATTTCCAACATGTGTCTCAACTCCCCTCGTCTTTCAACTTCTTCTTCAGCCAACGCAGGCACAAGAGGTGCATCCCTCAGATGCCTTGCCATGGCCTTCTGTTCCCGATATTTCTTGCTCAGCACCGTGCGATGCCCCTCATTCCAGTGCCCTGGCATGGACGATACTTCACAGTCAAGTCGAACTCCTGCAAACTGATTGCCCAGCGTAGGTGTTGCCCTTGGAGATCGGCCTTCTCCATCAGGGTGGTGAGCGGTGAGTGGTCGGTCACCAAAGTGAAGTGAACTCCATGCAAGTACTGCCTCAGTGTGCGCACTGCCCATACCACTGCGAGCATCTCCCCCTTGAAGCTGGCGTGCTGTCTCTCCGTTTTACTCAGGGATCGGCTGATTGCCATACAAATGTACTCCTTCCCATCTAGCGTAGTCGATGCCTTGCCACATCTTCTCCTCATCCACACCGCGTTCACCCGCCGGCAGGACGAAGGTTGCCAGTTTTATCAACCCAATTCCGGGCACGACCGTTGCAACCTTCTCGACAACGCGACCGTTAATGCAGCTGTGGCCACCATCAGAACATGCGTAGCAACCGATGAACGGAGGCTTACCGAGAATGCGGTCCATCAAGAGCATGATCTTCGCGGGGGACCACGGCAAGTCCAGGGGGCACATGAACCAGTTCAGAGGGGCGGTGTCGAAAAGAAGAGTACGGTATCCCTTTGAGTCCAGGATCCGTTTCATTTCCTTGACCTCGTCATCAGCAGCACGCTCGGGGGCACGTTGAGTCGCACGGTGTTCTTTCATCACGTCGCGGACGGCGCGAGCGTCTTGCATTTCGCGGGCCACCTAAAATGGAACCATGCATTAAGAATAACATGTCCCCGACGTATAATGGAAAGGTAACACAAAAATAGGGCGATACCTTGTACACGTCGATGGGAGAGCCGTCCGGAGAGGAAAGCATCTTCTCGAAGGCAACCGTTGTGGCGGAGTTCTTCAGCTTCTCGGAAGTGAAGCGACCACCGAAAACGGGAAGGGCTTCTTTGATGGCGTCTTGGGTTTCTTTGGAAACAACGGCCTTCCCCTTTTTATCCATGGGTTGGCAGGCATGGGTGCCTTCGTGTTTAAAGAGCAGTAGGTGGCCTTCGGCTTCGGGAAGGTCGATGCGGACCAAAGTAGCCCGGGCACCACAGGTAATAACTTCCATGGGTTCTTGACACTTTTTGCATGGAGGGCCTTCAATCTGAAAGAAGAAAAGAAAAGCGTAAGGTCCTACTGGAAAAGTGGGGAAAGGGTACGGAAAAACCTTGGGATTAAAATACCTCAACGCCGAGGAAAGCAGAAGCGGAGCGTTTGCCACGTTGTTGAGAGCTTGTCTGAACGAACTCTTTGTCATGGGTTTTAAAGAAAGAGCACTCCGTATTCCTGCAAAGTTTTTCTCCAAGGCAGTTTTGAAGTCTAACTTGAGAGTTGCAGTCCTTTACAGCATCTTGTCGGGTTACCTCCGCCCAAGTTGTGGCGCAGGCGTGGGACCAAGAACGGTTCGTGACATGGAAGTCAAGTTTGTTCAGCGGTAGACCGCCCTTCCCGGTTGGTTTAGGAAGAGGTGAGGACATGTGGTGACCAAAAGTGACATTGCCATCGACGTCGAAGGGGACCTTGTTCACACGTTTGCAATCTGCGGGCCACTTAAAAGAAGAGGCGTGACTGGAAGTCGAGTCGGACTTGGAAAGGTTTGTCGAAGCGACGGACTCCGTGGGCTTGGGCTTCGTGTTTGGTGAGAACCGGGGAGTCTTGCACTCGCCGGTGTAAACAATGTCTTCTTCATCGTCGCTGTCATCGCTTTCGCTGTCGCTTACCAAGATTGGCATGTTGTCGTCGGTAGGAGTACCGTACACATTGTGCACGAAGCCAGAGTGAACGGGAAACAGGTCCAAAGAGCAAGCAACGGAGTCATCGTACTCGGAGGTGACGGAAAGATCTTCTTTCTTGTTAAGACTAAAAACATTGCAAAGTGTGTCGCTAGTCACAAAAGGGTCTCCAAGATGCCAAACAATGGGAATTTCACGAACGACATCCCCGGTTTCAAGGCAGCGAAAAGTAACAAATTGAGTGGACATTGCATTAGCCCTAGGAAGTCGGTAAAATATATGCACTCCCGAAGAGAAAGTGTCGAGGGGAGGCCTTAAAAAACTCTAGTCGCCAAAATAAAAGACGACGCCGAAATAAAATCGAGTCGAGGCGACGGCTAGGAAATTTGCGAGTCTAGCTGTGTTGGAAAGAGAGGCGAAGGAAAAAATCGAGTCGAGTGTCGAGTCGAGGCGAAACCTTCAAAATATTCGACTCGAGGAGACGCTTTGAAAATTTGGGGAAAAAAATATCGAGGCGAAAAAAAATCGAGTCGAGAACGACACTGACCAAAGGAGTCGACGTGTGTCGGAAAGAGAAGTCGAAGAAAACCTGAAGACAGTTGAGAGCTAGTAAAGAACTTAAGCCGCCAAAGAAAAAGCGCAAAGATTAAAGTCAAAAGAAACAAGCAAAGATGCCTGCAAAAAAAGGAAACGGGAAGATGTCCGGGGATGCCAACACGGAAAGGTTGGTTTACGCGGACGTGATGGAACAGCGTTTCGTTGAGCAGAAAACGCTGAAGCTCGCTGACTGCTCTTTCGCTGACAACCCAAGAGGACACAATCACAACGGTCTCAACGTGGAGAAGTCCGTTGAGAAAAACGGCATCGACCTTTCCCAAACCATGATCTGGCGCCGCGCCAAAAAAGGAGATCCTAAGGCCCACGGGTAAGTTTCACTAAACCTTCTTCAAGAACTGCGCTGACCAAAGGTAGAGGGGACAAGTGTGGAAAAGCGTTCATCGATGAACGCTTTTTAAAAAACACTGCTGAAGAAACAAGTGTTTTAACCGGTTTAAAGAAAAGTGTTCATCGATGAACGCTTTCTTTATTTTGTTACTGAAGCTTGGGTATTTTGAACTGTTTTTAAGAAAGCGTTCATCGATGAGCGCTTTTCTTAGTTTTCCGCGTATTTTCCCTAAAACTTTGCGCTTTGGAGTTGCAAAAGCTGCGATACTTCTGTGTGATTAAGCTTTTTTCTCCGGGAAAATACAAGGAAAACTAAGAAAAGCGTTCATCGATGAACGCTTTCTTAAAAACAGTTCAAAATACTTATGCTTCAGAAACAAAATAAAGAAAGCGTTCATCGATGAACACTTTTCTTTAAACCGGTCAAAACACTTGTTTTTTCAGCAGTGTTTTTTTAAAAGCGTTCATCGATGAACGCTTTTCTACTTCAGCAAAAAAAGGTTAGTGCTTGAACTCTTCTTGGTTTTGCATGGTGACTTTCTTGTTGTTTATTTGCTGTTCAACTGCAGGTCTACTGACTCCGTTCAGGACTCCTGCTCGGAAGAAGAACATGCGGTGTCAGAGCGAGTGTTGCTTGTAGATGTTACATCCTCAGAAGATGAGGAAGATTCTTGCAGGAAGAACCATGTTCCAATTAGCTGGTATAATGTTCCAGATGCGGCATTACGTAAGAGGAGACTCAAGAATAAAAAAGACGCTGAGCGCAACGCAAAAAGACGTAGGATGGAATGTCCTTTGTGGATGCTAGACAGTCAGTGGTAGCTTAACTTGAAGTAAACACTTTATATATATTTTATAAATAGTTTCTCTCACCCTTGAACCGTGTTCTTTGTCGTTTTAAATGGCGTGCTGTGTTTGTTTCTGTTTTCAGTAAGAGGTACATCGCCATTGATGGACATGGTAGGCACGAGTTTTTCACTCGTGCCTTCCAAGATGGCGCCGTGGTAGGCGGGAAAAAACTTGAGGCCCGGGACAAAAGGTTTCTGGAATGTAATGTCATCGTGGTGTCGGAGGACATCACGAAGGAGGAGGTTACGTGCCTCGCACTCTCACGCATCGTGCAGAACGAGAAGGGGTCCAAGAAAAAAACTTTTTTCGACGACTACACCTCCTTCAAGTGGCTGATGTCATCCATTGACAAGGCCGTGGCCAAACCACAGAAGCTGGTTGTTTTGTTCTCGCACATCGACCCTTCGTTATACTCGTTGATGTTCTTCAAGAGGATGGCCCACATCCACGAAAAGGTGATCGGGCCCGACGAGCGGCTGGAGGCATTGCTTCGCGAGAACTGCGAAGCTTTGGGGAAGGATTCCCCCTACGGCTTCAACTCCTTGTTCGACAACAAGGAGTTCCAGCGTCTTAATCCGACACAAAGATATCAGGTACGGTCGAAGCCGGTCTTTATTTTATTGTGTTACATGCAACCATCACGCCTAAGGACAAACACATGTCTCAGGTTTTCCTGAAAGTGAACGAGAACGTCAAGTTCGCCGTGAAGGACGAGAATGGCGAGCTCCACTTGAAGAAGAAGAAGCAATGCGCGACTTTGGGCTTCGTCGGAACCACGCGCGCCTTCACGGACTTGTGTTCGTTTGTGCTGCTTCGTCAAGAAGTCCGCTCACAGCTAGAGCTTCAAAGCTCTAAGGGGAAGCCGAAAAACACTGAAGAGGCGTCCAAGTTCTTGGAGGACTTGAGCGCCGGAAAGTAAGTCCACCTACCACGGTTTGGTTAAAGCCGTGAACTATTTTTTTATGCGGAAAGGTGATGGGTGTTAAACTTTTGTTTACAGGTACGATGGTACTTTCTTCGACGCCAACGAGACTTGCTCCAAGACCAGTAACTTGGCTCGCTTGAACCGGGATGTCGAGCCAAAAGTCGTGCAGGACTTGCTGAAGAAGCACAACGAGCTGGTTGAGTGGGAGGAGACTGCTGCGGAGGCTCAGGAGAGTGGCATCAAGACCCTTGCGGAAGTTGCTGGTGAGACGGGTGGGGATGTTGACGAGGAAGAGGGAGAGAAGCAGGAAAGTGAGTCGGGTGGGGATGATGTTGACGAAGAGGATGGGGGTGAGGAGGTAGATGAGGGAAAGGAAGAAGGTGAGGAACCGGATGGTGTGGAAGATGGTCAGGAGAAGGATGAGGAAGAGGAGGACGATGAGGAGGAGGATGCAAAGTTTGACTTTGAAAAGGAGTCGGACGAGGTTCGTGAAACACGTGAAGATCGGAAGCGGAAGAGACAGGAAGTGGCGGATTGGTTTGCGGCGGAGGACGCGGGGCAACATGTCCCAAATGGAAAGAAGCAGAAAGCGAATCTAACTAAGCAGAGGAAGGAGATGGGGAAGCTACGTCAAGAGTTGCAGGCCTTTGAGGAGGAGGATGCCGCTTACGCGGCTTGGCTTAGCGACAAGGAGAAACAGAAGGATGAGCAGGACATGGAGGACGGCCCGGCCCCCTGCCCGGAATGGATGAAGCCTTGGGTTGGGGTGTCGCGAGGGAACCCGGACTACGAAGGGTTGCGACAATGGAAGATGGCAGGCGGAACGCTCCGAAATGGAACGCGGCAGAAGGGACCGGTGAAGGAGAGCATTGAGATTGGGCAGTTCTTGAAGATGAATGAGGAGGCGTTGAAGCCTGGTGTACGGCATCATGTGCACAATATTGTGTCCGTGGAGGTGCCGAAGGTAATAGCGGTGAAGAACATGAAGACGACGCGGGGCACGAAGGTGAAGGATGAGAAGGTGGAGTACATCTTGGAGTTAATCCATCAACACGGACACGCCGAGTCTGAGAAGTTGTTGGTGTTGACATCGGTTGCCATGAACTCCCAAGGCATCCCGCTGTTGCAGCTGTACTTCGGCGAAGCTCTCGGGGCCATGGACGTCATCACGCACAACGCGGCGGAAGATAAGTTTTGTGTGGCGGCGGTCATCACGGATGTTCCGTGGGGCCATGAGAGCAAGACCGGGTACAACACGAAGGTGGATTGGGATGCGTTCGCAGTGAAGTTGGGCGAGTTGTGCGCGAACAACGATGGCATGTCTGAGGATCATAAATACGCCGATCTGGGGAAAAACGACGGAGACACCATTGTGTGTGCCTTAGGCGACAGTGAAGCCCTTCGAGCTTTGGAGGCGGGCTGGAAGGCGTTGAAGCACCCGGTAGGATCGATGTAACACTTGTTGCTTTGAAGGCACCCTTTTATTTTTGCTTTTTTGTTACGTTTCTGAAAGGGAGGGAAAAGGGGGGAAGGATCACAGGTGTACAAGACAATGCCGGGGTACATCGTGACGGAGGGGAACCGCAACAACGCGACTTTCACGAACACGCCAAAGTCCGTGGGACACCAGTACACGACTTTTGCACGGAAGCTGGAGGCTCCGAAGTTGGACTTCAAGACCAGCATCCAAACCAGGGGGCAGCAATGTAAGGACCTTGACTTTGATTATTACCCGCTGAATTGTTGGACTGGAAACATTTTGCGTGCCCTAAGTTACCAAGAGGTGAAGGCTTTTGAGAAGGCCTTGGAAAAGCACCTGGCTGAGAGCTGGGAACCAAGCTGGAAGGAATTGGATGAGGAGCAGAGGATGGACATCGTTGAGACCGAGGTAGAACATCAGGCACGACCTTTCCAAGCCGTTCAAGTGCAGGATACCTTCAAGCACGATTGCGCCGTAGTGGGATGCTTGAAGGGCGGTAAGCCCTGCGAAGAGCATGGCAATACCTTGGTGGTGGGACAGAAAAAGGTGGAGCTCATGGAGCTGTTGGTGGAGCGGTACACGACCGACATCGACATGGTGGTGCTGGACCCGTTCATGGGAAGTGGTGCGTGTCATTGTGGATGCATTGGTTTTGCCGCGAGGGACACGCCGGGGTATTGAATGATGTTAAGTGTTCCGCAGGAACCACTGGGATTGGAGCGCTTCGCATGGGACGCGCCTTCATCGGCGTGGAGAGGAAGCGTGCAAACTTCATGAGCGCGGTGCACTATTTATCTCACGCGGTGTTCTGCTGCGCGAAGCGCCATGTGGGGTCTCTTGGATTGAGTGAGCCGTACCAGAAGATGAAAGTGACAAACGTGAAGTAGAACATCGAAAGTTCGTGAAAGTTAGTTAGGGATCTTGGCGGGGAAATAAGTATGTTTTGAACCTAACTGGGGGGCCGGCCACCCGGACTTGTGGTTAGTAGTGGTCCGCGAAAGCACGTGAAAAACCAATGGAGAACGTAGTTGGTCAATGCACGAAGACGAGTAGGCGATGGGGCGAAGGGCACTAGAAAAGGTGAAGTCGTGTTAAACTCTGGAGGCAAAACATGCGCGCCGGTAACTTTGTTTTGAATATTGATTTGAAGCTGTATATTTCATGTGATGTTAAGAGCGAAAAGTTTAGGTCTGAGGAAGAATAAAATATACCAGTCCACAATGACGACAAGTTTTAATATACGAAAGACTAGTGGCTGAATGTAAAGTTTATCTACAAACCACACACGGCTTACATTTTATACAAACAAATTCTTTAAATATTTCCAGTCTAAACAAGCTATAATGTTCGCCTACGTCTCACATCGGCATGAGGTGCAAAGTTGCTCGAAATGTTCAGAGTTTCTGAGCGGCCTAGAACAGTTACACCTCGGCTGATCCCAGCGGCGGGGACAAACGAGCATGATGAAAAGCGTCCAATGACAGCCCGGAGTCCCGCCAGGAAGGTCTGCTGGGACAATCATGGTCCGCGGCGTAGTCCACTCGTTACCAGCACGGTCGGGGTAGTCTCCTTCGCGCGCCATCAGTTCAAAAACTAAATGCGACCGGGTGCGACGGACGAAGCGCCAACTGGCGAACCCGGCGTCTCTTCTTCCATGTTCCTGGTTGCGCACGTTGTAATGAGTGGAAAGGCGCCACTGCTCAAGTCGACAGTCATTGCAGCGCAAGTGTTGAATGTGGTGGGTTGCAATCATCTCACGGTCATGAGGTCCGGCAAGAAAGTAGTCAACAAACTTGTAAACGGAAGGCATGTTGTCGTGTGACTTTTAATTGTGCGGTGTAGGTTTTTAAGGGTTTGCGCGATTAATGTTTTTAGTCCGCGTTTGTGCTTTATTTAAGAGAAGTCCTGGCGCGCGCCGTAAACTCGAGTTCGTGAGCTAGCGGTTGTAGGTTGTTTTATGCCTGGAAGAAGATTAAAAAAAAACGGGGCCAACACAAAAAAAAATAGGGACGAAGTGAACAAAAAATATTCCTGAAATTGCAAAGAAATCGGGGTTTTTTGAAGAAATTTCAAAAAATTTAGAAAACCCCCCAAAAAGGGCATATAAAACTAGAAAAAATAAAAGGGGTTCATCGATGAACCCCCAAAAACATATTTCATAAAAATCAGACGTATAAAGTGTAATTTTGCTACCGAGTTTCGAAAAAAAATTTGAAGCTGGAGAATGCGTGAAATATGGTACAAATTCAATGGAAAATTTATGTTTTCTTAACACAAAAAACCCCATAAACCTTCCTTAATTCAGGCTGACAAAGATGATTTTTTTAGTTAAAATCAGGAATATTTCTTAAACCCTAAAACAACCGGAAAATTAAATAAAATTACATTCAACTCGGGAAAATCTTAAACCCTAGATTCGGTCAAATTTTCGATTTTTTCAGGGCCTCCCCTTGTAAAACTCCCCAACACCCAAAAAGGCCTGAAATTCATATAAAACTAGAAAAAATAAAAGGGGTTCATCGATGAACCCCCAAAAACATTTTTCATAAAAATCAGACGTAAAAAGTTTCATTTTGCTACCGAGTTTCGAAAAAAAATTTGAAGCTTAAAAATGCGTGAAATATTATACAAGTTCAATGGAAAATTTATGTTTTCTTAACACAAAAAAACCCATAAACCTTCCTTAATTCAGGCTGAAAAAGATGATTTCTTTCGTGAAAATTAGGAATATTTCTTAAACCCTAAATCAACCGGAAAATTAAATAAAATTACATTCCACTCGGGAAATTCTTAAACCCTAGATTCGGTCAAATTTTCGATTTTTTTAGGGCCTCCCCTTGTAAAACTCCCCAACTCCCGAAACTCCCAAACTCCCCAATTGCGTTTGGTGGATTGCTGAGCCTCCCAAGAAGTGCAGGGGGACGAACCCCAGGCGCTGCGTGTGGGTGACGTGACATCATACGTAGGCACACACTCGGTCATCTTGCCAGCGACCCACAAGATTCCGCACAAAAGCAGAAAAAATCGCAAAAATTCGATTGAAATGCACTGCGGCTGCCGGCGAGTTCGAAGCGAAGAAGCACGCCATTACTCTCCACCCCCCGTGCGCCAAGCGAGTACTCCCACCAGCAGCGGTGAAGACCACGACTGCAAGGACAAGCGCCATGTAGGCGGCTTGCGCGATGCGGTGAAGGCGGAGATTGAGCCGAAGCTGTGTCCAGCGCGCCGCGAAGCGAGGCCTGTCCAACCTGGCCGGCAGAGCGGGCAGGCGCACGCGGCCCAACAAGAAGACTTGGGACCAGCGCAGGGTCGGAACAGTCCATCCACGGCCATGTCGAACGTGACCTGCGTCCAGCGGGCAGTGCACGTTACAGGAGGCGTGGCACGCCACGTCCTCAGCGTAAATGCGGGCACAAACCCAAAGCCAGGCGAGGACCACGAGGAGGAGGGCGGCCGCACACCGCGACCAGCACGCCAAGGAAACGACCACCCCCCGAAGGGGCACCACCATCCAATCCCCTGCACGCACACGGTGCACGCCAGCATAGATGCCTGTGGCGCGCACGATAAGCAGCCCAACGTACCAAACGTAGGCGAGAGCCCACAAGACCCAGATGTCGTAAGATGCACGAAGGGGATAACGTCGAGCAGCCGACCACCATACGGGCAGTCGGCTCAAAAACGAGGCCACGAAGCGCCTCCACCAAACTTGAAAAGGGCACCACGACAAGTGCCAAGCCATTGCCTCCCACATCGCCCACACGGCGACCACGGGAATGGGACCGCGTCCCAGCCACCACCAAACCACTGCACTGCCCGCAAACGAGATACACGCCCGCAGGACACCTGGCCTCAAGTGGACTGCCTGTGCAGGCAGCCCACGGCCACAGCGTTGGTCGCTCACCAGGGCCACCCGCCCGCTGTGCCCGGGGAGCCCTGATGAAATTGCGTCTGTCTCTGCGCCTCACGTTGTTCGTCCGTATGGCGTTCGAACGCCTGCGTCACCTCGCTGCATATCGAAGCAGCGGGAGAAGGAGGACACCGCGAGGTGAGACCGACCGGCATCCTAGACGCCCTTGGTGCATGGATGACATGGGCAGCAGTCCCATGGCGATCGACAGAAGGGGCAGACGAGCGCGCAGCACCGCTCGCGCCCGGCTGATGCTCATACGTTCGGCTGGAAGGCTGGCCCTGACGACGTGCAGGGGGATCGCGAACCTCGTGCACATTCCTTCGCCAGACCGTATCCATGTGCTCGGGTCTCTCAGCCACGAGAGCCTGATGGGCGAGCGGCGGCGGCGGCGGCGGCGGTGGGAGACGAAGCGCCTCCAAGGCCCCCAGGGCGGGGAGCAACCACGGCGCGGCTGTTTCCCTGGTCCCCCACTGCAAGCCTGTGAACTTCCGGTCGTCCTGCTCGAAATACTCATTCGTGAACTCAGCGTGCCAAGTAAGACACCGCGCGTCCTCCAGGAAGATGTAGTACACGGGTGTGGCATTTGGGTGCGCCATGCAGCGCAGCACGTGTGCCGCCCCAATCTCCACGTAGCTACACAGCGAGTAGGCGATGTTCCTCGCATGACCCCCTGGCAACCTGTGCCCTGAGTCACGGTGCGACAGATCAGCCCAGGCTGAAATCATGGCCTTCAGGAGGTTGGAAGACGTAGTCTGTCCCCCAAGAGGGAGACGCCAGCCATTGTTCCCGCACGCGATGGTCTTGTTATGCTTCTTTTCAACTTTGCTGGTGATGCCCGGATGTCTCCGCAGCCTGAGACCCCGCTCCTTGTTGCACACGCCAAGCTGGTACATGACGCGCTGGCCTCTGCACCGATCATAAAACGTTATGCCAAACAGTATCATAAAGACAGTGAGGTTGCGGCGGTCCTTCAAGGCGCTAACCTCCGCCACGGACAGAAATCTGCACACTGAACTGGCGGATGTGGTGGCCATTCGTGCGGCATCCCAATCTGACCCTGCTGGAGATGGAGGCGCCCTCACAGGGGACCGAGGCAGGCGACCTGCCCGTGGTGGACTCGGAGGCGTAGGAGGCGGGCCCCCCGAAGAAGGTGATCGGGAATCACGCGCGACACGGATTGAGTTCGCCCACGAGCCAGCGTTGGTAAAGGCGGGCGATGCAGGGGGCGACCTCCCGCGAGGAGGGCGATCGTCAGGCTCTGACGGACAAGCCGCGGCAGCGCAAACGAGCTGAGGCGACACCAAGTCCTCGGGCCCATGGCTGCCGGATGAAGGCGACGGTGTACGGCAGTGCGCGATGTGCGCCACGTGCGGTGATGGCGAGTGGTCACTGGACCTGGCTCGAGACGGCCCCGCGACAGCTTGAGATGGTCGTGCAATGTGCGACGAGCGAGGTGGCGAGTGGCTGCTGGACCTGGCTCGAGATGGCCCTGCGACAGCCCGGGATGGTCCTGCGCCTGCGGCAGGAGCAGGTGGCTGCGCAGGGGCTCGCTTCGTGAGCCTCATGTTGACCATGTTGTTGGGCGGTGGCGGCCTACGCTCCGCATCTGCCTCGAGAGCATCACGGCCCTGCTGCCTGGTGTTGGCCGCCTTGAGCATTTTCCTCATTTCCCCCAGGCGCACGTACTCCTGAGCAGCGGCATTCTCGGAGAACACCCTGCCAGTTCCCCCAAGACCATCCCCCACCGGGTAGTACTTGGTGCTCGAACCCAGGGTGACGAGCTCCAGAGGTGGCGCTTCGCTGCCATGTCGAGTGTACTGCCGGAGGATGCCAACCGAGAGGGACTCCATGTCCACCGGGCAAAGGTACCTGAGCAGCTGGTACGTCCAGACACCAGTGCTCTCGTACCAATGAGGGAGCTGAAGCTCGTTCAGCAACTCCTCACTGATGTGCACGAGTGCATGATCCAGCGTGCAGCGCATCAGCTCGAGGTACTGCGTGGCTGCGCTCGGTTGTACACAGAGGACACGCTCCTTCAGATCCCACATGAGGGTGCCAGCGACCTCACCACTGGGGTACTGGAACAACTCCTGGAGTGTGTGCTGCAGCCGCTGGATTGGGTTGAGGCTATCGAGCGCTCTGCCTTGCTCCCTGGGCTTGACGACGTCCTGCTTGTTGGCAGGGGATGGCACGTGTGTCATGTAGCTCCCCTTGAGCACCCAGCGGTCCTTCTCCTCATCGTGATCCAGCTTCTGGTCCACATACAGCCAGTTAGGGGCATCAGCTGGTCCACCGTTACCCACTTCTGCTCGAGACAACGGACGAACTCCACGCAGACATGTTCCTGGGAAGGTTTGGCTGGCATGTCCTCGGGAAGGTCTTGAAGGATGCGGCAAAGACGCGCAACATGGTGCCGGTCCAGGTACAGTCTCTGATCCGCCCAGTTGTGGTCAAGACGAACGTCCAGAGACGGACGACCCCCAGCCACCTGGCCATCAGTGACCCACCTCGCGCGTCCACCCACCCAGGGGTTCGGTTCTGCATAAAGTTGTGCAAGCATGCGTTCCGACACTGCCCGTGCGACAGGCGCCAGTAACGCCAGGTGGCTCCTTCGACCTCCTTCAAGAGAACATGTGTGACTGCGACACCTCTCCTCGATCTCCGCGCGTGTGGCGACTCGGGGTCTAGGGAGCGCAGCAGGTGGCCCTGACGAAGGCGCTGGTGACCTCACCGGTGAATCATAGCCGTCATGGATGTGCTCAGACTGAATCCCAGAGGCAGCAAACCTCTCCTCCCTCGTGCTCAGGGGTGGGTGCCCTAGCCATTCGCACTCCGTCCCCTGCCCAAAGATCTCTGACTGCAAACACACCACTGGGTCCACCCTCCTGGGCTGGTGAGGACGCCTGGGTGTTGTCATGTCGACCAACGGAAGAACCACCTGAGCATCCATGCCCAAAATCGTCGGCGCATGCGACACGGCCACGCAACTTCCAAGCTTGATGTCGATCATCAGGGAATTCTTCAGTGGCCCGGTGCCTATCAGCAGGTCCCAAGAGTTCTCGGGCTCGAAGGTCACGAAGGCGTACAGCCGGTGAAGCGTCATGTGCGGCGTGCCCGCAGCCAGTATGACGTCCACGTAGCAGTAATGAGTGAACTTCGTGGGGCTGTTGTCACACCTGGTGACCTTGGCGCCGGTGCTGGCCTCATAAACCGTGAGGCCCAGCCGCCTTACGACAGCGATGGAGATGATGTTGCAGTTGGCGCCGGTGTCCACGAGGATCGCCCGGTATAGCATAAGCTCACCACCAGATGACACCAACGCCAGTCCCTCATACAGGGTGGCATTCCGCAACTTGCAGATGGGCTGCACCTGAGTCATCAATAACACCTGCTCGTCGGTCAGGTGCTGCTTCATCTTTGCCCTCAGTGCGTCGTAGGCGAAGGTCTTGATGGTGCCAGCTCGTACATGTCCATGGTCGCTGAAGTCAACCACCCCCAGGTCGTCCACGCAGGCAGCGGCTGCACATCGAGTGGCGGCGCTGTCGACCACACCATTGGGCATCTCGTCCAATGGCACCTCCTTGATCGCGCGGTGTTCTGCACCATCTGCCTCTCCTCTTACCCCTTGCGTCACTGTGGCGTGCGTGTCCTCCAGCTCATGCTCGTTGACCTCGGTGGGTTGCTCGGTTGCATCATTCGGACCCTTGCCCATGAGCTCCTCCAGCGCCAAAAGGTTCTCGATGCCCTTCGGGAGGTCGATGGCGTGCTGGGATATCAGGATGGCCGCAATCTGCGAGCAAGCGCGCACGGAGCTGCGAAGATTGGATGCCAACAGGTGGAATTTCCTGCTGAGCACGTTGGGAGGAACGGCTCTGGGCACCTGAGCGGCCCTGTCGAACTCCTCCGGCGTCTTGACCTGGAAGCTCTGCATCTTCTGAGTGCTGCCCAAGGCGACAGCGGCGCTGGCCTGGAGACTCGGTGCGTGACCGATGCCAACACCATGACTATCTTCCAGCCCATCCTCAGCAGGGCAGTCCTGCTCATCCTCCTCGTATTCAGCCTGTTGGTTGAAGTGGGAGTCGTACTCAGTCTCCGCATCACTGACCTCTGACCGGGCCTGTGCATCGGCGCCCTTGTCACCCTTTGGAGGTGCCCCTGTCTGGAGACCTGTCAATTCTGCAGCGAGTTTCTCTTTAACCTCGGCACTGGCCGCCACTTGCTGCTGCTGCTGCTGCTGCTGCTGCGGCTGCTTCTGCTTGGCCTCAGGGAGCTTAAGCCACTCCTTGGTGGTGATCCCCATCTTGTGGTTCTCGAAGCGGTGCGCGATGTTGTAGGCACGCATCTGGGCATTCTTGACCTCGTCCGGCCACTTGGAGTTCTGCCTGTCCTTGTGGAAGTTTGGCGGCACCCGGGCCTCACGACACCCCGTGTAGCAGCGCTCTGGAGAGTGGGGCAGGCGCGTGAAGTACCAATCACACTGGAACTTCTTTGGAGCATCAGGTGGTGGCACCTTGCTGTAAGTAGGCTTCTGACGCTCAGCATTGTTCGCTTCCCTCGCAGGCTTCTTGGCGTCGTCGCCACCATGCTGTGCTTGCTCCTTCTTCTTGGGGTCCCTGCGTCTGTCCCCAGTCTTGGAGGCAGCACCCGAGCGCCTCATGGCTGACACTAGTGCAGCCAGGTCAAGCCCCAGCTGCCTGGCCTCGTAGCAGGAGTACACGCAGTTGAGCCTACGAACCAGCTCCTGCTGCAGTGTGAGAGCCCAAGCCTCCGCATCGTTCTTCATCAGCTTGTCCTGCACCTCCACGATTACCTCTAGGTCCTCCCATGTGACCTTGTTGGGGGCAGGATGGCTGACACGCAGCTGCTCGGACACGCGATCTCGGTATTCTTTGATGCGCAGACCCTTGATGCACTCCTCGTTGTCCTGCCTGACGACGGGGTCCTCCACCCTCTTGCCGGTGTTGAGTGCTGCCTCCCTGCGACGACAGCTCTTCACGTAAGCGAGGCCGTCCTGCTCGTTGGTCTGCGGCTTGGCTATCAAGAGATCCTCCTTCTCTTTGGTGCCCTTCATCAGGAATTTAGCTTCGAGCTCTGCAATGAAAGCCCTCAAGGCCCAAAAGTAGTGAGAATCTTCAGTGCCATCTGGCCCCGTGAGACCCTTAGTGGAGGTTCCCTCGCCTGCCCACTCATCAGACTCCTCGCCATCAGCATCACCTTCCTCGAACACCTTACAAACTGCCCAGGTTGATCCTGGCGCCAGCTCATGAAAAGGAGGCTGCGCGCAGCGCACTGATCCCTGGAAGGCGTCTCTCATGGTGAGATCCTTCAGGACATGACAAGCGTGTGAGGCCATGACGCCATCCTTCAGGTAGGCAGCGCACCACCAGTCATAGGCGACTGAGGTGGAATGATCGTCCCCTGCTAGAAACGAGGGTAGGCTATCCCACAACGATCTGAGGTCTGGCTTGGAGTCAGCGAAAGCCTTCTTCTGCTGCTGACTAAGCGCGTGGAAAGATGCTGACTTCATGTGCCTACGCTTCTTGGCCTCAAAAGCCCGCTGTACTTTCGCTACCATGTCAACGAAACGCCTGATGAAGAGCGCTCTATCCTCATTCTTGCCACCAGTGTACTGGAGTTTGACATCTTCCTTGTCAAGTGCATGGCTATCCCTGTCATAGTAATCCATCTCGTCTACGTCGTCAAGCGCAAAGAGGAACTGATTTGCAGGCGCTGAGGCTGCTACTGCTGCTGCAAGTGCTGTCGCTGCGAGCGCTGTTGCTGCTGGTGATGCCGGTGCGGAGGGAGTGGTTTCTGAGCCCGACCCCTCTGCGCTCATATATCCCGTGTCAAGGTCCTGACTGACCCGCTCTCGCGCCAGTCGTCGTGCCTCACGTTCTCTGGACTGGGCAGAGGCAGCGCTTGGCTCTGCCTCACCCTCCGTGGTAAAGTACTGTGTTAATGCTCCGCTAATGGGACCAAGGAAGAGTCCCCTCTCTCAGCGCAAAGCTCGTTCATCAGTAGACTGGAGGCTTGATTCAGACTGGCTTAGGCCAGTGCACTGAGTGCTCCTGGATTCACCTCGCTGAACAAGCGGAAGAACGAAACGCGTGCGGCCAGCGAACGCCTAAAGGTCCAGCACTGTGCTTCAGCGCTCTGAATCCGCAGCAGATGCAGAATATTCGTGCGAGGAGGACTTAAAGCTGGGCCAGTGTGCTGAGCACTTCTGGATTAGCTGGGCCAGAGTTCATCAGGAGCACAGTGAAAATGAGGGCAACTCCACGGCACCAAGAATAGCACTGATACGCAGCGGTGTGAGCTAGGCCAGTGTGCTGAGCACTCCTGGATTCACAACACCACTGCTAATCAAGGGCACCATAGCTGACATGGAAGCTCACTCCCCAGTCCAGTAAGCAAGTACAAGGTCGCTGGCAGAGTTGGGAGCTAAGCCAGTGTGCTGAGCACCCCTGGATTCGCAGCACCACTGCTAATTCAGAAGGTGACCGGTGATATGAGGGCCTCACCGGCTGACCAATACCGTAGAAAAGATAGAAGAATTCTCCCACACATTATGATAAAGCACTAGAAGGTCACTCCAGTAGTAAGCAGCACTCCAAGCTGGTCAAGTAATTAACTCTGAATCCACCAGATACTTGTATCACACCAGTGAATATCGCTTAAAAAGACCACTCAGTTGTCGCCTTCAGGGCTGATGTTGCTGTCAGTCCTCTGGCAAGCTTTTCCCTACTTCAGGCTTAGGCCAGTACACCAGGGGTGTCCCTGGATTAACCGTCAGACAAGGTGGAGCTGCCCAAGAAACCGTAAGTTGCAGTTCCAGACATAGAGCAGTGACTCACTGCTGATCCGCTTCTTTGCTGGTAAGTAAAAGCAGATGCCGCCGCTAATTAGCTCCTAGGCCAAGCACACCTGCCTTTCAGCTAGGCCAGTACACCAGGGGTGTCCCTGGATTCACTTCAGACAAGGTGGCCAGCTGGAGAACCCACTGGAAGGTAGGTCATCAAGGTGCACATTAACTGCTGATCCACTCTTAGCCGGTAAGTCCAGGCAGATGCCGCTGCTGATTAGCTTCCAGGTGACACACACTTACTTTTCAGTTAAGCCAGTGCACCAGGGGTGCCCCTGGATTCACTTCAAACAAGGTGGCCAGCTGAAGGAACCACTGAGAGGTGCTCATCCAGGTGTACATTCACTGCTGATTGACTCTGTCGCCGCCGCCGCCCAAGCTCATGCCGTGCTGATTAGCTCAAAACTGAAGAACACCTGTCAGCAGTTAGGCCAGTGCACCAGGGGTGCCCCTGGATTCACTGCAGAACAAGGTGCTGAGCATATCACCGGGTAGAAGGAGGCCGCTCATGACTAGTGAATTCAAAGCTGATCCGTTGCCGCCGTAGCTGGTAGCTCTTTCAGTGCAAGTACCACCAAGTTCAGGGAAGAAGAAGGGTCCGCCAGTGCACCGTGGGTGCCCCTGGAGTCGCCTGACTTCCGAATCCGCTCTTGCAAACTGCTGCTGACTTCTCGCCAAAGGGCCTTTACTTCTGGATTAACACTGAAATAAAAAGCCGCTCCGCGCAGGACATTATTGTTTTGAAAAAGTATGAAAACAGCAGTAAAATATATCCGTCAAAATTGATATTATAACCACAACATACGAATTATTGTGTACAAAAGCTGTGAGCAGAACTGTCTTAGCACTCTAGCACTGGCACGCGAACAGCCACCTAGTACTTGCGAAGCAAAACAATAATGAGTCCACTAGCCTGACCTCCGGTCAGAGTCTACTTATATCTCGATGCTCTGTCACATTTCCCAAAACTGTAACGGGTTCTAGCCCTTAAATCTTCATCTGGCCAATGGAAAGTCATTATTCCATGCCAGCTCTAACAATGTTACCGTTTACCGCATTCTGACTGACACGTCAGCGGCAAAGGAGTCATTGCCATCTTCATCTTATCATTCCCTGGTCATTCGATAGTGACCATATCTTCTCTGACAAGTCTGCATCTCACAGATGGTCATCTTCGCAAAGCCTGTCATGCTGTCACCACTGTCATGCGTGTCACCAGCTGAACAAACCCGGCGCGGTACCATGAGAAGCCGGCGTTTGTTACATCGTACATATCGTCACTTATACAGCGCGAGAAGGTGTGCATGCAGCATACATATGCGCAGCGATCACATATATGCGCAGTTACGATTCGCAGTTGTACGAAATTCGCAATATTGAGACGCGGATAAAAAAATCATCATCAGAATATGATCCGCGCGCGCGAAAAATGGCATTTGTATCATATGTTGTTCATATTGCGACAAAGATGTGCTCATAATTCACAGCGCGCACATCAGTGATTCAGCAGAGTCACAATAAATCGCCTTCTGCACCAAACGATTTCTTTACAGTTTTTTATGATGAAATCAGTGTGCATGATGTCATCAAAATACCGTCATTTCAAATTGTTGCAATAACCAATCGACTGCGCGCATCATGATTATCCCTGACAGAATATGTACATACCTGCTGTGGAATTATCATGAACAGGTGACGCATGATGACAGTATAATATGCAGCATGCCATGAATCTCTGATGCTTGCCGAGATAGTATAATCCATTCACTGTCAGATTCGCATACAAACCTGCAATCATGAGTGTGTACTATATGCTGTGTGAGTAGCTTACACACACACACACTCAGTATGACAGATAAGTGGATGCTCTGCAGCAACATCATAGTGTGTACAATTATTTGAGTGTGCGGAGATTATAATACTTGCAGCACCACACACACACACACACACTTGCAGTATACACAATCATTGAGTATATACTAAGTGCATGCAGCAGATGTACATTACATTACATGTACATTATAATACTGAGCAACTATATCATTGTGACATGTGCATACAATTATCCACGCAGCTTGATCACGTTAGCAGTTGTTATGTATAAACCAGCTTGATCACGGTAGCAGCTGGGATATATGGCATCATATCACAATGCATCAGACATTGCACATAAGCATACCTGCTGTGCATGTTAACTATATTTGAACCCATATGGTGTAAGGTGCCTATTCAGTGGTCTTAACACAATAATTAGCTCGATATACGTCTGACGCAGGATTTGGGATGAGTATATTCGTTCTATTGTGGATCACTGAAAGGATTGCTCACCGGAACTATATGTGAAATAGACCAAACAACTTATCACTGTAGATGCGAATATACAGGATTACAATCACTGCTAAGCTGATATACATCATGTTAGATATATTCTGTGATTGGTATACAGATCATCATATATGATAGATCAACTTGGTATAGTATAATACCAGTAATCACCTGTATACAAGTGTGTGTAGTAGCACAATCACACACACACACACACACACACACATGTACTCAATCAGAAAGTACATGAACATAAGTTACTGCTTACACAAGTCACTGCAACTTATGTATCATTAAATATGACATTACACTGATTCACAAGTGTAATAAATAATCACTGACACTACTATGTGAGTTGACAATGCACTGGCTCGAAAGTGTAATGATTAATAATCATATCAACATATAATACATAGTACCATCCAGCTTAATCACGATAGCAGCTGGATGTCAAGTGATGGCGATAGATAAGGGACAGAATTAACCAACATGTTGTAGGGCTGGATGGAGAAATCTCCAGACCCGAAGGCATTATACAATGCTCAGATAAGCAACTGGTCACTGCTGAGCATTGTCCATTCGTCTCACATATCATCGCTAGAGCAACAGCAACAACAACAACAACAACATTGCATTGTGACAATTGATTCAGAATTGATCAGCACAATTGCATGTACATTCTCAGATCAGTCACTATATATTGAACTGATAGAGGTTGTTGTGGACATCACACATACACACTGTTGTGTTGTGTGAGACTGCTTAGATTTATTACCAAGCTATGCCCAGGTCTATTTGGAAACTAAAGATATCATTTTGATACTCTTTCAGTGCTTAGCCATATGCCCAAATAGATCATAGGTTCTGACAAGTTATCACTTAAGTGGTTGACCCGCTTAAAGTTGATACACCTAATTTATCATTGGGAAGTGGACCAACTTCCATGGGTTTCAAATCAGTAAAACCCATATATATGTTCAACCACAGATGTTGACCATCAGATATCTTCACTATTATCCCATGAAAAATACCATGTGCAAAAGTGAGATAAGTTGCATGAGTTCTGTAACTTGCACATTCCACACACACCAAGATATATATACTGAGATATATATATATATATATATTGGCCAAAAAAGGTGGAAAATGGGTAAAAATCGTTGGCGATAAATTTCAAAACTGAAATTCCGACCCCATTTTATCTCGAATTATGATTTTATACCTATTAAGGTATCTGAAATGTGCATGGTCATATCTCGTGTAACACCCTAAATATCAGGTGTGTAACACCTAAGGGTATACTAAAGTTGCTGTACTAAAATACGTGAAAAACTCACACGTATGATTTGAAAATGGTTATGGTCATCATTTTTTTGGTTACCCTATTTTATTAGCTATTGAAAAATATGCTCCAAATAGTACAGCACCTGTAACGCCCTAATATTATATATATTCACGTGTACAGTTACAGGGGTGTAACATACCTCCTAAAAACCACGTGATACACAGTGAAAATTTAAATGCAGTTTTACTTCAATTTCTTTGAAAAATGTTCATACTGCTTTAATTTAACATATTTTAGGGTTACTGATGGCACGTAACACCCTGATATCACTGTGGGAGATAAGGGTCACTGTAACGTTATATACCCTAAAATGTCACCTATATAATAGGAAACACTTTGTGTTTGGCATATCTGTCATGTTGAAATCAGCACAGTCATGACAATATTTCGGGCAACAACCCAAGAACTGTAGGGCAACAACCCAAAAACTGTAGGGCGACAACCCAAGGACTGTAGGGCTACAACCCTAAAACTGTATAAGCTGCTTGCTATAAGGACTGCATTCTATATCACGAGGTATAAAGGCAACTGACAACTGCCTGTGTGTTCACACTTCCTTGAGGGGGGAAGAAGGTGGATATATACATACATCACCTCATTATAATGTACAGATATAATACATGTACAAAATATAGATATATATACTATATATATACACACACACACACTCAGCCAGTTGAAGGTATTTTGGTGTTGTGTTTTGTTTTTTAGATGGCAGAAGAATCAGATATTCCAGCTATCAATGCAGATCCGTCAACATGGTTCTTTGACATCTTAGGTTCTTACGATGCCTACAGTCGGTTCAAGATACCCAAGTGGCTCACTGGTTATGATAATACCCAGACCAGATTCGATCAAATAGGGTACTTCGACAATATCAGTCGCATGAGACCCGACATGAGCAGATATAGAGATCCTGAGTCAGAACCACAGGAACCAGATGAAGAGTATACAGAGGATCGTGCTCCAACAGTTTTCACAGACCCTGATGATGATCCTACCAGTACCAGTACCAGCTCCATCCACTTTAGTTCCAAAGGTGAAAATGACACCACCTAAGGAATTTAAGGCAGGACAGGATGCAGAGATTTGGTTGGAAACAGTGGATAGATACTTTCAGTTCACTTATCTAGGAGTTCCAGACAAGGACACTATCACAGTATTTTTGACACTCATACAAAACCACGACCGACATTATTTCCAGGTCGTGGCAAAACAACCAAATGCCACGTATGAGAAGATCAGAAGGATTTTCCTCAGTCAGTTTGGCAACCCCCATAAAAGATCAGTGGCTAAAAAACACCTAATGGCGCTGAATCAAGGGAACCAGACTACGCACGTTCACGTCACTGGCTGCATTAGCAGCAGTTGATCTGGATGATGTGTTGATAAAGGACAGATTCGTCAACAGTATGGATTCTGATCTTCGCAAACAGTTCCATATGAGATTCCTTACAGAAGACGAAAGGAATAATCTGTCGTGGTCACAAACCACACAGATCCTGCTCGACTTGAATTACGTTGTACATTCGAAGCAGTCAGAGACCCTACACTATCGGGGGCAAAAGGAACAGTCATCAGGAGGCCCAGTCAGAACGGATAAGGACAAAGGGCGTGGCAGAAAGCCATATGACAGATCCAATAGGAACTGGAATCAGAATCAGAATGGCAATCAAAATCCAAATGCCAATCAGAATTCCCAAAGGAACAAAGGGAAAGGTGGAAAAGGCAAAGGCAAAGGAAAAGGGAAAGGAGCAGCAGCAAATCCTCCTCAGCCTTGCCAACGTTGTGGACGTACTCATGTCGTTAGCATGTTACGTGTATGATAAAGACATGCTAACGCGGACATGCTATCGGCGTGCTAACGACATGCTAACGACATACTAACGTTCCTACCTTTCCGAGGAACTCCGCTCGCTTACCAACTGACCCGAATCGCATCATACTCCGTGGAATATCCCTCCCCTGCCCTTCTAATTACCATATGGCATGTTCCTGGTGATCTACGCATCCCCATATGCCCCACCACTCACTCCCCCTCCAGTTGGTGCAAACACATACTTAAGGCTCAGTGGCGTTAGCATGTCGTTAGCATGGACATGCTAACTCGCCTATGGGGCTTTAGCATGCCGTTAGCACACATGCTAACACCTATCTTGCGTTAGCATGTCATAGCATGTCGTTAGCAGGCGTTTAGTATGTCGTTAGCAGCATACTAACGTTTTCCAGGACCGTAGGGGAAGTGGTTGCTGTAGACATTCAGCCCAGATGGAATCCTACTCATTCTGAGGATATCATGCGATGGGATTACAGACAGTTCAGACCCGGCCACTTTGATGTGATTTGGGCCAGTCCACCGTGCACTGAGTACATTCAGGCCAAGATAGTAGGGGTCCGGGACCTGAGCGCTGCTGATCGTCGAGTCCGTAGGACACTAGCCATCATCCAGTATCTGGGACCCCATGCATACTTCATTGAGAACCCGCAGGGGAGAGCACCGTACGGACTGCACTCGCGCCGATGCATGAGGAATCTCCCACCTCCTCACCTCGCCACGTACTGTAGGTACGGTGCGCCGTTTAGGAAACCGACGCATATCTGGACGAACATGCAGTTGCGTTCGCCCCTCCTAGTGTGCGATACGACGACTCCCTGCGAGTTCTTCCGTCAGCACGGAAAGCATGAGAAGGTTGCGCAAGGAGGGACAGCCTTGAGAGTCGGAGGAGAGTCTGTGAAAGGGATGGGCGCGAGAGAAAACCTGTACAGCATCCCAGCGCGCCTGCTTCGACAACTGTTTCGAGACTTGCCCGTGACTGCAGACGTGTGTCATTATATGTCTATGTTGTTGGATAGGGAAGGTTCGGATGAGAGTGACGAGCCCCCTGGAGAGAAGAGTGACCTTGACGAACGCGAATGCGCCCTCGAATTAGACGAACCGATAGCACTCGCCGGAGCACGATGCGACGCGCCAACGGCCCAGGAAGGGGGTTGGGAATATCCGATGCGAGTGGGGTCAGTGACTGACGGTGCAGGACAGGTTGAGCCACGCCACCGATGCTTGTTTAAGGGAGCATTGGCTCCAGCCTCGGTACAACCAGGCGGCAGGTTGAAACCTGGGTAATCCATTCATGAGAGCATTGGCTCTAGTTCGGCGGTGCCGGGCGGCAGGTGGAAACCTGGGTAATCCATTCAGGGGAGCATTGGCTCTAGTTCGGCAGTGCCGGGCGGCAGGTTGAAACCCGGGTAAACTATTTCACGAGAGCATTGGCTCCGGCCTCGGTGCGGCCAGGCAACAGGTGGAAACCTGTATAATCCATTCGGCAAGAGCAGTGGCTCTAGCCTCGTCATGACCGGGCGGCAGTTGGAGCACTGGGTAAAAGCTCTGAGCAGGCGTCCCAAGAACCGCTGGGCAGGCGTCCCAAGAACCGCCAGGTAATTGGCAAACCCATTGTCATCCCTGTACTGTGCGTGTATGCTATACTTTGAGGTTTCGATACCTTGTGTGTCTGGAAGTGTACATGTGAATCCAGGCACCAGGAGCAGGGTCCCGGGAATCCCCGGGCAGGCGCCCCAAGAACCGCCGGGTTTGACAGGCCGAGAACTGTCAGGATGAACCATTTATGGTCATCGGAACCGCCGTAGGTTCCAGGCGGCCCATGTGGTCAGCGAGGACGTGACCTTCCCTTAGGGGGGGGGGAGTTGTGCTAGGAGGACAAGCGCAACGGATATAGCAAGGATAGAAAATAAGATATGCAAAAACGGCTAAGTAAAAACTACAGTGAATGAAGTACTCAGTACGGAGTACAGTACTCAGATGGCAGATGATGACAGATGACAGTCCGATAGCCAACTAGAAAGCTTGGAGGGTTTCTGTACCTGGTAGCCAACCAGAGAGCTTGGAGGGTTTTACTATAGTAATAGTAGTAGTCAGCTTCCGAGATGGAGACTTGTGAAATAGAGACTTCCGAGATGGAGACTTTGAAACAGCACGAAAGTAACCCCTAAAGTGTGTAAAGTATACAGCCGATTGTGCTTGCATAAAAAGTGTTCTAGCGATTGCCTAGTGTTTTAGAAGTAATTTAGACATGTATCGATTGCATACTTGTGCTAGAGTCTTGCCTTGTTAGGATTGAGTAGTTATAGTGTAGTGAATAGAATAACCAGAGAGTGTAGACTCCCACATGTACAGGCTTCACTGTCGGTTTTCACTCCGGCATTTTTGTGGAGTTCATTCCCTCCGGCCTTGTTACTTTGAATATGCGTGCCTTTGTTCACTCCAATCGCTGTTCCGTGTGCCGTTTGAAGGATTACCAACGTCAACGTCGGCACCGCCATTTGGTGGAAGCGCACTGCCCATGCGAGGTCCCCCCCTTTCCCTATCCTTCTCCATCCCGTATGTTTTGTTCATAGTGGTTTATAGGTGGCCTATGCACGCACAGTGTAATTGCATATGTACCCAGTGCACCGTAATGCCACGCAAGTGTGCCCTATCTGGTTTATGGAAATGCACTGTAGTGAGCGGATTTTTTAAGTTTTTTTTGCAGAAAATTCAATTCCCAAATGGACTTCTGCAGGGCTCTTTATTCGGAGTTGGAAAACATTGCCCACGGGAGGTACGCCCTTGTGCTTCTCCTTGCCGTTTCCTTGTGCTTTTCCATTTTGCACGTTCTGCTTAAAATGGTATGGTGTCCAACGTCTGAGTTCGCACTACTTCATGTTTATGGCGTTTGCAGGGATTTTGATGGTGCCCAGCAGCTCAAACCATGTTGACCCAATAGTAGTAGACCTGTGCACATAGCTGAGCGCGTAGCGCACCTGAGTTCTGTTGAATTTGTGTTTCCTACTAGACTCACAGTGGCCAGCTGTATTCACTTTTTGTAAATGTGGTGTAATTTATGTAATTAGACCTTGTCTGACTAGGCTGCTTATCAGCCCAATCAGCACCCGATAACAGAATCGGGTGTTTACTTATCGGGACGTGGCTCGCCACCTCAGCTGGCCACGTCCTGATAAGTAAACACTTTATTCTGTTATCGGTTGCTGACTAGGCTGATAAGTAGCCTAGTCAGCCTGATCAGATTATCATCATATCCGACGTGTCAGCACCACAGCCCGGAGACTGAGCGGAAAAACGATAAGCATTATTATAATCAACATATACCTCTGTAATAAGTGCTAACGTTGTTATACATTATTTATAACTTCTAACGCTTGCATAATGTGATGCATGCATGCTACACATGCTGACGCATACATGTGTACGCACACACCTGGGAAGCACTGAACAGGTATGACGCTTCTCATCCTACTTATTACTACCCGCATACCAGTCATATCTCCCCTATGTGACGGTTAGCGGTTCTTGCAGATGAAGACATATGTCGACATTATTTCTACCAACCACTCAGATAGGTTCATTATTCTATTCTCTTCTGATCTTCGATAGGCCCGTCTCCTGTTATGACAGTATGACACCCGGTCATACTGTTCAGTAGTACCAGAAGACTCTGTACAGTAATTATCATATATCGCGATCCGAGGGGAGCCCTCGCGGTACTCCCTTTTTGTACCCTTAGTCGTGCTCCGGGCACACCATGTCGGTGCTCGAGCCCAAGCAATCCAAAAACTTTCCAAACCAAAGAGGGGACCCCCAGTTGCAGTGCACTCTCCACCAAGGTCTCCCCTACTCGCTCTGGGCACCCCACAAACATGCCAACTATCGACGGCATGGACATCTGATGGGAAACACCAAGTGCCCGTGTCCAGCTTAAAAACCTTAAATGAAAAAATGCAGGCACCAAAGTGCTTCCTGCAAAATCAAGGGAAGACACGGATGGTGGCATCACACCACACTTTGCCCCTCCTTGCGGTAAATGTAGACAAATCTGCCGTGCTCTCAAAGAGGTAGTGCCCACCAGAAAGGCACCACAACCTTATCTCAACATGCACTTCCAACTAGCGCCTGTCCCTGTTCACTATGAGGTGCCAGAAACTCGTATTTGGGTCTAAGAACACCCCCCCTCGCTGCCATCCTTAACAAAAGGAGAACAGGTAGTGAAAGGGGTTATGATCACTGCGAGCAGTACACCCATGATGTACTCACACGAGCTTCTCCCAAAGTGAAAATACAATATTATACTTGTGAATAGGTGGTCAGCAACTGACCATTGAATCATGATATATTGTAATCATGATATCTTTGAACTTAGTGAAGTAAAACACAAAATCTTTTGTGCAAAGTGGCTACATGCCGTGCACTCCCTCCTCTAGGGCACATGAATCTTCTAATGCCTTTACTTGCTCCCGTCCAACTGCTTCCCCGAGCTTGCAGGGAACACTATTTCCTACTTGAGCGTACTGTGAGGTCAACGAGCCAGAAATGCGCATGGAATCGGGAAATGTCTGCACCCGGCACAGCTCACGCACAGAGGCCAAGCGGTCTTGGTCAGGATGGCGGCAGCACCATACGTCAGATGGTTTACATAATACAGTAGGCGCTGGCTTATCCCACTGAAGCTTTTCCGGGGCAGTCTTCCAACTTCTCCACCCTCCTTGGGACTTGTGGTTGTACAGGACTTCCATGTCCGCAGTCATGGATGCTCCAATATCTCGACCTCCTCCATCAACCAATGGCGGCAGCCCTTGCCATGCCTCTTTGAGAGTCACCCAATTATCTGGCGAGCAGCTTCTGGCGGGATTCTTGGGTAGCTGGACACCTTGAGCAGCGCCCATGATAAAGACGCGCCGGCGGGTGGATGGGACCCCAAAATCGGCGGCGCATAGCTTAACAATGCGGACCTGATATCCAATCCGCAATAGCTCGGAAATGAAGCGCATTAGTGAGTCCCTGAACAGCAAGGCACACGCATATCCAAAGTGTGGTGAAACGCTCATGAATGGTGCAAAAAATGATTATGAAAGAGTAATTAATGGTGAGATAAATTATGCCATGGAGACGACAATACTAGGCACCCATAAAAGACCATGACTGACTCAACCTGCTAGCCTACCATTCAGGAGCTGCAATCACAGCATTTTTTTGGTCTCGTCTAACAATGTCCACTACAACGTCCTCAGGGCTAAGACTCATTATCCCACATGTTGGTTAGACTCATTCTTGCAGCGACGTCAAAGGGCGGAGTGACTGATCTGCACACATGCGAATAGAACCCCGATTTACCGGATTTCTCCTCGACGCAGAATCAGGGACCAACATACAATGCACCTCTCCACTTGGGTGCCCGGGTGGATAACATTTGAAAGTTGGGTTTTCAAATGATATCCAAAGAAACCCAAGGGATTTCTCAAGATGGGTAACACACACATTTGTGGTTCACTAGCCATCAGGTTGTTCACTTTGACATACATATGGAAAATTAAGACTGCCCTTTGATGCGCCAAACCCTTGGGTAAGGATTTGGAGCATCCTGGGGCACCACATTGCACAGCTGCACATGTCTACTACATATTTAACACACTCATGCGCCCAGGATATTTGCATTTTGCAGACGGAGTCGCTGAACGGCAGAGACCAGCAGGAGTAGATCAGCGACCTTGCTCCTAAGAATCCAGGTTGTGACTCATGAACACCTAGAAGTGTCAAGAGACTCAGGTTAACATGGTAAACAACCCTACTTCCCGTACATAATAAGAGGCGCCCACTCATAGCTTCATTTTTCTGGATGACATGCTGTCACGTTAAAGGAGTAAGGCCGAACCTGTGCTTTGCGTGGAGCAATCCGGTGACATTTTCGGTGACAACGAGGCGCGGGCGTAGGATGCCCACAGCACGGCTTTGAAGATGAAGGCGTGCTCGATTTCTGGCGTCGTTGTGCACACTACCTTGCATGTTCGCAGCAGAGAACCCCTGGAAGATGCCCCGCCCCTGCATCTCAATAGCTCAAGCGTTTGGGGCCCATCAAGCCAATCCAATGTGTGTGTGGAGTGGGAAGCTTGCAAGAATTCATTGTGCAAACGTCCCTCTCAGATCTCTGCATGGCTCTCTCTGCCCATCACTGCCGCCAGAAAACAGATCGCCGTGCAGGGCGCAGCCAATATCTTGTGCAGAGCGTGAAGGAAACCCAATCCGTGAAGGCAGTGCTAGGTCTTTCGTTCTGCCTGATGTTGTTGAATCCTTCGAGGCAACAACAGTCCTGCCACAAAAAGTTGCGGTGTGCGGGTCCTGCTCGGAGACCTGGCAAGGGGGTGATCCAGTGAGGATCGTTGTTCCCCCAGGGCACGGACAACCGTCGTCCCCTCGCTGGATTCGTCGGAGCCATGATTCGATGTCTTCCAGGTAGTGGACCCCATCTTGATGGCTCGTTCGCCAGGTCATCGCCGCATCCGCATTGTAGTCCACACCCCATCCAACCTGCGCCGTTTCCCGCACTCTCTAAGTGCAAGGGAGACCAGGCTGGAAGCTTGATGCTGTAATCTGATGACCACCAGGGCGGTACAACTGCAAGGGCGCCTGAGCATGCTGGGTGCCTTACCTTGATTTTAGCATCAACAAGTCCCCTTGACCATCCGCCACAGCCACAAAATAAATCTCCAGCCACGGGGACGTCCAATGGAGCGCACGATGCAAGTGGTGGCGGCGCTGCCACCGGGATCACTCTTGTGGGCGCTTCGGCTCCTGATTCCGAGCTTGCAGTGCCCGTTGTTCCCTCCGAGGCTGCCGTGCGGGACCTGTGATGCAGACCAAACAGCCAACCGACATCCCTCCGAGGACATGACTTCCGGCTTTAGAGGGTGGAATCGCCGAAGCAATCACTTCATGTACGCAGACCTTGACTGCAACCTCAGCATATGCAGTGCTTTACCAAAGGGGAGTGAGGCGGTTACCGAATGCACTGAGGGTCGTGACATTCTGAGTCATGAGGAGCTGTATCCAAAACTATAACCCGCGGGGAATCCATGGCGCCTTTGATGTGCGGTGGCCGCCTTCAGGAGGCTTCCGGGTCCCATGCGCTCCAGTAAGCACACCCCGAACTCACTTATCTAGCCACGCACCTTGCCTGATGAAGTACAAGGGCGTCCTCCAAGCCCCCATTGTTGTAGAAGAAGCGACAGTGGAACTGCTCCGGACGCGAGGCCGAGTTTGTGCCAGCTTCCGATGCGGCGCAGTCTCCGCAACGCCTGTGAATCACATGGCAGTGGCGCATCGTCGGTTGCAATGGAACGCGCATGTCCTCTTGCAGCAACTCTCCGACCAGCTCATTGCAGTCGTCGCTGGTATGATACTCTAAATCCACCTGCCTCATGTACTTCCGGTCCACCATCAAGTAAGGGGATGCGCCACTTTTGCTGCTTGAAACACGAACTATCAGAGATCTGGTGCCACGTGCTCGGTTTCCTGGAATGTGGACGAAGTCGCCAGCGCCAAACTTCACTTCGTGGGCATACACTATCTGCTTTCCAGGGAGCCTCATTGCGTCATCAGGCAAAGATTGCATCATCCAATCCACGTCGTCGGCGTCGTCCTCGTCAGTATCGCCATTCATTTCTCCCGCCTCCAAGCTCTCCCATTCCTCCTCCTCTTCCTCCGGTCTTTCACTCCTTGTGCCGGATCGAGTTTCTGTTCCTCCAGCCAGCAAAGCATGCACAGATCAAAGCAAGGTCCGTGGCAGCTGTACTCAGAAACACACTGCATACCTGGCGTGTAAAACTGAGCAGCGAAAGCGAAATCCATATTGAGAGCCATGCGAAGTGCAACACGCAAAACAGAACACAACAAATGCTCAGGCAGCAGCCTACCACTGCAGTGGAGTCAATGCATAGTGCGCTCTGAAGCAACCAAGCGCATTGCCAGGTGTGGTGTCGAGGGAGCACCTCCTGCCATTGCGACACCAACTGCATCTGACTGCATTTCCCCAAGTCCGCCGCCAAATACAGCATCACAGTCTGTGGAAGAGAACCAGCTGTGCAGTTCAAGCGAAGTCGGCTCATTCCTTCTGACAATAACAGTCGCCAAATCAGACCACTCGCCTTCGGGTTGGTGGGGGCCTTCGGGCTGCCGGGACGTGCATAGAGTCCCTTGAACAACTGCTTGAACCTTCAAATGGATGTGCCTCCATGTGCTGCGTTCGGGAGTAATCCCCAAGACGTCCGCCGTTAGTGTCACTGTGCCCACCGCAGTAGCACCACCAGGCAGCGCATTGTACGACTCCGGCCCATCTGGCGATGCATCCATCGCCAGGTGGTGGACAGGGACACGAACAGCAGTTCGGAAAGCCAGATAGACAGGTGCGGTGCTGATGGCAACATTCACCACGGCGATATTTGTTGCCACTTTTACATGGATCTCCAACGCATTTGGTGAAGGGCACTGTCTGCTGGATCTCGAGCGCCGCCCGCGCGCCACTGTCACGTCCTGCACCACCGGGGCTGACATCAGAGTGTTGAAGGGTACCGGCGGTGCCCAGCATATAGCAGGAGGTGACCGCCCGGAAGGAGGATCCGACTCTGCCTGCCCTGTAACGGCGTGTCTCCCGCTGATTGGCTCGACGTTCTTCTGCAAGAAGCCAAGCCGCAAGAGATACTGTGTGGCCGGCTTCAGGTGGGAGATGGTGCAACGAGGCGTGCAGGGGACGCGCCCTGGCGCAGGCACGGTTTTCACTGTCAGCCACTGCACATCTCGCATGGCAGCTTCCCTGACTTGAGCGCTAGCTGTGTCGAGTGTCATACCGCTGCGTCTATCAAGCTGCTCTGCCTCGCACACCACTTCAGCCACCTCCACGCGATGCTCCACATCGGCGACCAGCTTCCAGCTGACACACACGCTGGTGGAGGTTACCTCAAGAGGCATATTCACCCGGCAATGTGCTGTGTGCTGTGGCTCATGCCGCCCCTCTGTTTCACCCCTCCGAGAATTTTGGGACACATGCGCAGCAGCGGCAGTCTGAGAGCCAGGAGGCAAACTACCAAGGTCGTGGCCGGCATCGGAATCCCGTCTCCTCTTGCGAGCACAGCTCGACACATGCGCCAGATTGGCAGTCAGATCATCCGCCACGGCCAAGTGAAGACCGGGCTCCTCGGCTTTTTGCCCCCAGCGGCATGAAGCGTGTTGTGCTGTGCCGGAAGGAGACCCGGGCTCCGCTGCAGGTGACTGCGTGATTTGGCCTCTGCGCCCGCCGTGGCCTTCGCAAGTCGATGCTGCGAGTGCAAGCACATTCACATCGGACGGCTCTGCCAGCAGCAATCTGGCATCCTTTCTGGCTGCTTTCCCTGCACCGACTGTCAGCTCGACATTGGCTTGCCGCTTCGAACTATGCCTGAGCTGACTGTGGTGCGGAATATTTCTTGCTGTAGGTTCTTCGATGGTGGCTACAACAGGAGCTTTGGCTGCTAAAATAGCAGAGGAGATGAGGAGAGGCTCCGCATCGCTATTGTTCTCCACCTGTTGATCGTCGTCATCATCATCATCATCATCATCATCATCACTGTCGTCATCATCATCATCATCAGGCGTAGGACGACTTGGCGTAGCTGCTGTTACTCTGGTCTCACCAACCTGCTGCAGACTTGCCTGTGGCAGGATGGTAGCGGCGCAGGCATGGCCGTTATCATCACCACTCGCGTCTGTGTGTGGCCCACCCAAAGTACTGTCTTCCCAGTGCCCAGGCTCCTCATCACTGCTCTCCACCATCGGCTCATCGAAGATATAGCTGATGTTGATTTCGTCATCAATATCATCACCGTCCCTACTATGCATATGAATCTCCATGCCCTCACCACCAGTGGCAGTCCGAGTCAGGTCATCGCCGAGACTCCGTCTAGACATCTGTTCACACTCCTCTGACAACTCCTTGAAATCCTCGCTGCGCACTTCGGGGCAAGCAAACACTGCGGTGATCGCCTCTCTCAGCTGCGCCCGTATTGAGGCCTCCGCGATCAAGGCGCTGATCTGTTCTGCGCACATGTCACAGATCTGCTTCCACATGCCCGGGTCTGAATCTGCCTTCACATATAGGGTTGGGGCGTCCGTACCACTCCAATTCCAGAACACGCATTCATTGCAGCTCGTTGCCACCCGAAAAGGCTCGTTGATTTGAACTTGGACCTCAAAGGAGCGCACGACTTTCGTGCACGTGGCTAAGAGCGCTTCAATGTATGGCTTCCGTAGTTTGTGTTTCTGGCCACCCGCATCATACCATTTCTCCAAAATGGCACGCCGTCGATTAGGTGTCAGCAATTGCGTCAGCATCTTGTGGGCTCCCTGGCTCTTGCTCGTGGGGACCACATTTGTGACATTGCAGGTGCCCACCTCCGACAGCATTCGCACTCCGAAATGCCTGAGGATTCCTCACACAGACATCCGACAAAGGCAACCCATACACCTCACCGCATCGAATGCCGATCCATCGCTCTCATGTATATGACATCACGGCATCATATTAGCAGCCATCATGACATTTTTACACGCATGGCTACCTAGAGCAAAATGTGGTGACGGAATAAGAAATTTACAAGAATATCTATAAAAACATATTATTACACTGTATATCGATTCCTGCAGGGCGCTAATATTGATTGAATTGCGGCATCTGTGCAGCGCTATCAGATATACGCCATTGGGTCATGGTTGGACCACTCGAGGTACGGGTGCGCGTCCGAATATAAGAGATTTTAAGGACAGACAGCAATGCGGGCTCCTCTATCTTGCGCATGCCTTCGATCGGGTTTTTTTTCATGGACTATTTGATGGAACATGTTGTTACTTCGTGTTTGTGGTAATTTCATCAATAGCCAGCCCGTGCCGGACGTAGGCGTTTTGGATTTAATTATAAAAGTGCGAGGTAATCGTCCCCGTCCACTATCTTATATTCAGACACGCACCCGTAGAGCTCTCATTTGCAGAATATCACAAAATGTCGCCATTAGACATGCTTTAATCCCCTATTCCCGACAAGTTGCAAGCTTCCACCCGTGGCTGCTCAATGAGGGGCTGAACTTGGGGTGAACTTGGTGATCAGAACAACGGACCAATGCGTATTCAGCCTATCACATGCACGATTGCCCAACACGCCAGAGACATGGCAACCACCTAGTAGGCAGTGTGAACCCACATCCAGGCGTTGACAGGAACCCCCATGGCCACCGGCGCGTGCACGCACCTGTACACATTCTGCACTTCACTTTTTGGCGCTTTTGAGCATGGTGGGACCCACGTAATAAAAGCACAGCAATCCTCGTGCTCACCACGCAAAGCGCGAGCCATCAAAATGTTGTCGGGGAAAAGTGCCTCCTGGCTTTTGATGAGCTCCAAGTTTTCGTTCAAGACCCAAGGGTTGCAGCTGCAAGATTGGCGCGTCGCCACTCTTGCCCCGTCGCCTTGTAGGGACTCCCAAATCTGTTGTAGCTCTTGAAGCCCCGGCAGGGGATCGCCAGCTGTCATACTGCTATGAATATGTACAACTCTTATGAAAAGCTCACCCAATGCTTTTGGCTGAAGGTGATCCAATGTACTATCCGTATCCACCCACTTGGCCAGCACTTGCTTAGGGCTCAGCCCCGCGCTAACGCCAATGCACAAGAAAAAATTCCGCAAGCCTCCATGCTCAGCATATCCCGCATCCGACAAGCACACCACGTTGTCATTGCCCAGTAATTCCTTCTCCTCATTCCATACCGCATTTTCAACGGCAATCCAGTCACAAGCAGCCGTACTCCCATCTTCTGTACAGACGGCAATGAGCGTGCCGCAAGCAAACTCGGCTCTTATTGGCTCTGCTGAGTTATCCTTCAGGTACGTATGCATGACGGTATATGCCTCCACCAAGTGCTCGAAGGAGGGCTTCACACAGGACGACCGCAATCCTTTCACGTACTGACACATTTCATCCAATGTCCACCTCGAGGGAAGCGCCAATTCCTCCACAATGCTATGGGGGACCTCGATGTCTCGTATCCACAGGTGTCTGCTCTGATTATTCTTGCTGACTTGCGGAGGTAGAGTAGCGCATGGAGGCACGCAGTCAAGGTTGTGTGTTGTCGGCATCCACGCGGAGCCCCTCAATGCATTATAGGCCATGGAAGGAAACCTGAGCGTATGCCCCTTTCCCTTACTTGTGCCTGTCAAGGTTGGGGAGGCCGTGCCTTCAAGCCAGACATCATCCTTCTTCCTTAGGCTATGGCTCAACCATTGCACAAAAGTGCCCATCGCCTGCTTGTTCTGTTTGGCCTTCTGTGGTGAACGGTACAGGAAAGTGAATCCTGGATGCGAGCTGAACCCACAGATCGAAGTCACCTTAATCGTTTGCCGCCCTTGTTGGCCTGCATTCAATAGTTTTAGACGAACTTCAAGCATCACCAACTCCATCAAGTCGCAACATTCCTCCCGCGAGAAACGACGAATGCTTTTGGCATCAGTGTAATTGGTGTGTACATCGTAAGTTCTATGCTTCCTGGTCATCTCAGCGAGGAAGTTTCGTGGAAGGTTACTGTTGCTCATGAATGTGGCGACCTTCGCCTCGACATCTGCATCACTCGTCTCCTCGTCCAAGAGGAAGGCCCGTAGCTTTTTGAGACAGTCGTTTGTGGCCTTCTTCAACTCGTCAGATTCGGGGAGGTAATATTGCTTTGGGATGTAGTCAAAGCTGTCCAAGGCGCCCATCAAGTCCTTCAATGAAGCTTTACAACCTTCCGGTCTTCTGCTTTCATATTCTGGAGCCAGCACGTTGTGCATGTGCAGGTCAAGTAGATCATGCAGCACCGGGTATTTGCATGACTCCTTCGGCAAGAAAAGATAATCGGCCTTATCAGCCGTACACATCATAGCGTTCCTCCCATTCATATCATTCAAAACGACGGGTATCATTTTCCGGTCGATCTGACGATTGCTGGGCGCCTGCACCTTTACACAGTACCAGAAGAGATCGACGCAGCTGGCAACCCACTTCGTCCTCGAAAGCCCGTCCTCGAAGCTCTTCGCAAGCTTCGGCTTTAAGCTTTCGCATAGGTGCGTTATCTGCATTACCTTAACCCCACATCGTACCAAGTAGGCCCGAGCGCCTGAGTGCTTCTGCACACACGCCTCCAGCTCCTCATCGAGGAAGAAGATGGTGTTTTGAACCTCAGGAATGCGAGGCAGCTCTGAGGTGAACTTGTCCTTGAAAAATATGCTGCATTTTTTGCTATCCACATCCCTCCACGACCACAGCTTGTTGCAACTCTGAAGGCGAACCAGAGGAACGGAGTTTGCTTTGGAGTGGTGTTCGTGCGATAGATAGCCGTACACCTCACAGAGCTGCTTTGGCGTCAGACTTTCTGGGCACAGTGCTGCAAGCAGCTTCGCGATGTCAGGGCATTCTGGCACCCGTAACACACGTCGCAGTTGTAAAGGGTACCTGACTTGCCACTCTGCTACAATCAAATTTGGAACAAATGATTCGAGGTTTACCTCTATCTCCTTCATTTTCCGCGCAAGGTTCTCTGACTTGGATGATGCTCTGTGGCCGATGTGGGAATGCTGCTCTGGGGGCACCGCTTTGCTGCCGCTCGGCACCACACCGTCTGCCGTCGGATCACAGCTTGCACAGCTGGGCAATGCTGCAATAGCTTCCAGCATCCCCAGGAACCTTTCGGTATAGACAAAAGCGTCCCCCGGCTTGAGAAGTTGTGACCTAATGGTAAGGACGCACTGCGTTTGCTGGGCCAGGTGCCACGATTTCGTCACAACACGATCGAAACAAGAATATTCGCCTTGCAGGTTCTTGATTGGAAGGAAGCTCAGAGCATGCACGCGGTAGTCAGGCGCTGCCAGCATGGCATCAAACGCCTTCACGAAGGCCCGCGGAGTGCAGTCCTCCAGCAGCCACTTGTTCCACCCACAATCGTTCTTGAGACTTTCCCTCCGAGCGTCCAAGATGAAGTCAGCGCACACCAGGAACGGGAGCCCTAATCGTTCCTTGGTAGGCAGATATGCATAAAGGTCGCAGCAGAGGCTTTCGGGGGGCTGGTCGAGGGCAAATGCGATCTCAACCTGGGCTGCAGAGTACTCCCGCTTCTCCTCATGTATCGTCTCTGGTACCTCGATGGTATCCTGAACTTTCCAGAAGCGGGTTGGTGTGCCCTTCTGACTTCCCTGGCACTTGCGCACAAGCACACAGATCTCCTGCACGGACAGCAGGGAAGCCCCCAGTCATCAGGCTGCATCGAGCGAGCATGCGCCGCATGCCCCCATTGGAGCAAGCCTCCTTCAACGCTCATGTCCAGGTAGGAGGGAACAGCGAATCCAGGTGGACGCAGCTCGTGCACAATCATCCATTGGCAAGGAGCTGGCCCAAAGTCCTGTTGAGTCACGGGGCGTTCCCAAAATCTGCTCAACTAAGCATACTGCATTAATTTTAGACTCTCCTCTCAAGGTAGGAATGCTATGTCATACGGATTACCAGACTCCTTCAGTCTACCAACACCGGCGTCTTGCTAAACAATCTGCGGAGATCAGATGCAAATTTGACGCAGTCAGGCAAAGTCGGCCGTCCCGAGGCCTTCACGTGAGCCGCCGCCTCACGCTGTCCTCTTATTACGCTCATCTGCCTATATTGCCCACCTGCTGCCTGCCTGTGACTGCCTGCAGCACCGACGCGGAGCTGCGACTTGTGGCACGATTCAGCGGATGCCGTGCGCAGCAATCTTCCAGAGTCGCTTCGTTAACGAAGTCCCCAAACCTCGTATCAAGGATTGTGGCTCCGTGTAGACTGTGTGATCCACGGGGCAGCTTGAGTCCTTGAGTGCAGTGCGCCACCTGGCTTTGCTGTCCAAGGGAACAGCTGAGGAGGGATGCAATGGGCGCAAAGCGCCAGCGACCCTTGCATCCAAATGAGAAACCAGACTCAAAGCTGAGCCAGGCATAGCTGGATCCACCTCTGGGGAGAGTCTGGGGCGCGATCCGGATCTTTCCAAAGGCAGGCACATATGGAGTTACCAAAGAACAGCGCTCTTTCCCATAGGGCATCCCCAACCAAGCACTCATGGTGGCCTGACCCTGCAGAGCCTGGCAGCTCTGTAAACGCGGCGCGGGACCAGGGGTTGCAGGGGGGTTCTAGGTGTGTGGCTCAAGCCTGACGGAATCAGATGTTTCCCCAAAAGCTCGCTGAAGGGGTGCTGGCGAGCACCTACGATACTCCCAAAAAGGGGATGGTCCCAGAAAATACCTCTGTATACTGATCTTGATGGCGCTCCACATCCACGAGCACAGCAGCCCTTACACTTTCGCCAACCTGACGAGGATGCTCTGTAGCAACTTTGAGACCGGCGAGCTTTTGAAGAAAGAGGATGAATTCGGGTGGAGTGCTCTTCAGTCGCGTCTCTACTACAGGGAACTGACCGTCCTCCAGCGGAAGTAGTATGGCAGTCCCTAAGCTTTCCGCGAATTCGGTGCAGTGCGCCCCACAGCCAATGTCAGCACCCTCGTCACCTTCATCAGACCAAGGTGAAGGCAGCTCGATTGAGATTGGAATCCATCCATGCACAAAACATGCACAAGGTGAGACGCGCTGACATGGCCCAGGCGCACCATCACCTCCCATGCAGAAATCAGGAGCGTTGAAGCACACGTGGCAGGTGAGCAAGTGTTTGCATGCGGCAGCAGCAGTCGGGCGCTATGCTTCCGGAAGTCGCAGGAGTGGATCGCACAATGCATTCAGAGGAACGCCGGCATGAAGTGCTCTTGCCAGCACAACACGCAAGGCATCCCATGTGCTGAATACGGCGCTTTTGGCACAAACTTGGATGTGTGTGGTGAAATATGACGGCTTAAGCGGAAGCACTCAAATTGCACTCGAACGGCGAACGCATAAATTGCACTCGAACTGCGAACGCATAAATTGCACTCGAACTGCAAACACATAAACTGCACTCGAACTGCGAACACATAAATTGCCAGAGGAAGCGCCCACAAGGAACCAAACGCAAGGTTTGCCGTGTCGGGCTGTAAGCTGCCTTGAGGCCAGGCTATGGGGTCGGCAGGGAGCAGGGGAGTGGTGCGGAGACGAGGATACATGGTGGAAACATGGCTCGCGCGACTCAGAGGGCGGATGTGAACGGGCGCCGATGGCAAAGCATCAGTGCGCGAGCAGGGCGGTTGCAGAGGCGCTCTAGTGGCTCAGTGAGGCTTAGGGGGTCCCATTCTCCACGGCAGAGCTCCGGAAATTCCGGATGAGTGTCCCGAAGTGTGTGCTGAATCCTTTGATCCCTAGTATGGGTACATAGTGCAGCTGATCTTTGGCATTGGGGGTGGCCAAATGCATCGGTCCAAGGATAAGCACACACACACTGAACGGCATGAGATCGGCCAACAAAAGCCAGTCCACCATCATCCCAGTGGATGTCAGAAGCAAATCAAGAGCAGGGCGGGGCCGTGACAAGATACCACCAACTCATACATATTCCCAACCCAGATGCTAAGCAGCATGGAAAGATGATACGATGTGACCGATCATCGCCCAACAACTGTTCGAAACAGCTGTTGGTCTCTGGGTTACGGAGTAAGCGGACCCTGCTGGCATGCCCCCCAGTGACTCCCGGTCTATGGACGGGACCTGTTGATCCGTGGTAATGTCATGAATGCAATTACATCACACAGCATGGACACCCCATGTCAAAAAAAGGAAAACATGCGGGCACCTCAGTGCTCCCCACAAAAATCAAGGGAAAACACAGAGATTGCACATCACCACCTTCTGCCTCTCCTTGCAGCAAAGGCAGACAAATCTACCGAGCTCTCCAAGAGGCAGTGCCCGCCAGAATGGCACCACAGGGATAACCGCCTCCCAAAACCCACTCCCAACTGGCAGTCGTCCCCGTTCACAGCGATGCGTCAGTACTTCATATCAAGGTCAAAGAACACAAGTCCCCCGGCATGTGTAATAACCATGAGCACTGTACACGGAGAGGGAGCAAGCGTCAGACGAATCCAAGACACTCCCAAATAGCGAACCGAGGACGAATCCCCGACGCACTCAAAGAGGCAGTACCCATCAGAAGGGCACCACAGGGCACCAGAAGGGCACTGCTGCACACACACTGAACGGCATGAGATCGGCCAACAAAAGCCAGCCCATCATCATCCCAGTGGATGTGAAAAGCAAATCAAGAGCAGGGCGGGGCCGTGCCAAGATACCACAAACGCATACATATTCCCAACCCAAATGCAAAGCAGCATGGAAAGATGATACGATGTGACTGATCGTCGCCAAACAACTGTTGGTCTCTGGGTTACGGAGTAAGCGGACCCTGCTGGCATGCCCCCCAGTGGCTCCCGGTCGATGGATGGGACCTGTTGGTCCATGGTTATGTCATGAATGCAGTCACACCACACAGCATGGACACCCCATGTCAAAAAAAGGAAACATGCGGGCACCTAAGTGCTCCCCACAAAATTCAAGGGAAAACACAGAAGGTGTACATCACCACCTTCTGCCTCTCCTCGCAGCACGACAGACGAATCTACCAAGCTCTCCAAGAGGCAGTGCCCGCCAGAATGGCACCACAGGGATGACCGCCTCCCAAAACCCACTCCCAACTGGCAGTCGTCCCCGTTCACAGCGATGCGTCAGTACTTCATATCAAGGTCAAAGAACACAAGTCCCCCGGCATGTGTAATAACCATGAGCACTGTACACGGAGAGGGAGCAAGCGTCAGACGAATCCAAGACACTCCCAAATAGCGAACCGAGGACGAATCCCCGACGCACTCAAAGAGGCAGTACCCATCAGAAGGGCACCACAGGGCACCAGAAGGGCACTGCTGCACACACACTGAACGGCATGAGATCGGCCAACAAAAGCCAGCCCATCATCATCCCAGTGGATGTGAAAAGCAAATCAAGAGCAGGGCGGGGCCGTGACAAGATACCACAAACGCATACATATTCCCAACCCAAATGCAAAGCAGCATGGAAAGATGATACGATGTGACCGATCGTCGCCAAACAACTGTTAGTCTCTGGGTTACGGAGTAAGCGGACCCTGCTGGCATGCCCCCCAGTGGCTCCCGGTCGATGGATGGGACCTGTTGGTCCATGGTTATGTCATGAATACAGTCACACCACACAGCATGGACACCCCATGTCAAAAAAAGGAAACATGCGGGCACCTAAGTGCTCCCCACAAAATTCAAGGGAAAACACAGAAGGTGTACATCACCACCTTCTGCCTCTCCTCGCAGCACGACAGACGAATCTACCAAGCTCTCCAAGAGGCAGTGCCCGCCAGAATGGCACCACATGGATGACCGCCTCCCAAAACCCACTTCCACCCGGCGGCCGTCCCCGTTCACAGCGATCCGCCAGTACTTCATATCAAGGTCAAAGAACACTGCTGCACACACACTGAACGGCATGAGATCGGCCAACAAAAGCCAGCCCATCATCATCCCAGTGGATGTGAAAAGCAAATCAAGAGCAGGGCGGGGCCGTGACAAGATACCACAAACTCATACATATTCCCAACCCAGATGCAAGGCAGCATGGAAGGATGATACGATGTGACCGATCATCGCCCAACAACTGTTGGTCTCTGGGTAACGGAGTAAGCGGACCCTGCTGGCATGCCCCCAGTGGCTCCCGGTCGATGGATGGGACCTGTTGGTCCATGGTTATGTCATGAATGCAGTCACACCACACAGCATGGACACCCCATGTCAAAAAAGGAAACATGCGGGCACCTAAGTGCTCCCCACAAAATTCAAGGGAGAACACAGAAGTTGTACATCACCACCTTCTGCCTCTCCTCGCAGCACGACAGACGAATCTACCGAGCTCTCCAAGAGGCAGTGCCCGCCAGAATGGCACCACAGGGATAACCGCCTCCCAAAACCCACTTCCACCCGCCGGCCGTCCCCGTTCACAGCGATCCGCCAGTACTTCATATCAAGGTCAAAGAACACAAGTCCCCCGGCATGTGTAATAACCATGAGCACTGTACACGGAGAGAGAGCTAGCGTCAGACGAATCCAAGACACTCCCAAAAAGCGAGCCGTAGACGAATCTCCGACGCACTCAAAGAGGCAGTACCCATTAGAAGGGTACCACAGGGACAGCCACATCCCATCATCCAAATCATTCCAGTGGCCGTCCCCGTTCACAACGAGATGCCAGTGCCCCATAAAGTGGGTGTCGATCACCAGTCCCCCGGCAGGTGAAAAAGCCCCAAGGCACTGGACATAAATAGAGCCAGCCGCAGACGAATCCCCGACGCCCTCAAAGAGGCAGTACCCGCCAGAAGGGTACCACAGGGACAGCCACATCCCATCATCCAAATCATTCCAGTGGCCGTCCCCGTTCACAGCGAGATGTCAGCACCCCATAACGTGGCTGTCAACCACCAGTCCCCGGCAGGTGAAAAAGCCCCAAGGCACTGGACATAAATAGAGCCAGCCGCAGACGAATCCCCGACGCCCTCAAAGAGGCAGTACCCGTCAGAAGGGTACCACAGGGACAGCCACAATCCCATCATCCAAATCATTCCAGTGGCCGTCCCCGTTCACAACGAGATGTCAGCACCCCATAACGTGGCTGTCAACCACCAGTCCCCCGGCAGGTGAAAAAGCCCCAAGGCACTGGACATAAATAGAGCCAGCCGCAGACGAATCCCCGACGCCCTCAAAGAGGCAGTACCCGTCAGAAGGGTACCACAGGGACAGCCACATCCCATCATCCAAAGCACCCAAGTGGCCGTCCCCGTTAACAGCGAGATGCCACAACCCTATGGCGAGCGTATTCCCGGTCAGCTATGATGGCCCGAACTCCCACCCATTCGGACCTGGCACAATGACACCGTCACGTAAGTCCCCCAGCTTACGCCTGACGCGCGCGAGATCCAGCAACCCGGACCTCGTCTATCATACAGACCGGGCCTCTCCACCATAAAGCGCCGCAAAAAGCCCCACAAACGCCTGCTGTGGTAACCCTTTTGTGTCATCCTGTGGAAAACAAGAGCTATGTTGTAAACAAAGTCTTGCCAAAGGACACATCTCTCAGCGAACCGATGCAGTTGGCTCGTGACAATCCCATACTTAGCTTTGTCGGCCAAGTACGAGTCATGTGCAGGGTACCTAATGACCTGGATGTCAGCATATTGTGCATCCAGTCGTTTGTCATATATGGCAGTCATAAGGCCTCTGCGCCTATTTTGCTTGATGAGTATGTCCATGTAAGGGACACGCACACCCGCATGTGCCAAAGATAGACTCAAAATGTGTTTGGGATAGATCCCTGCAGTGCCGGATTCGTTCAGATATAGATAGTCTTCCATATCTGGAATATTGAACGCCAGCAAGTCATCAATGTATCTACAAACGAAAAGAAACCTGTGCGCGTCATGAAAATTCCCCGCCTCCACAAGTCTGCGCATGAACGCAAGCTCATACGTAAAACAGTAGAGGTTGGCAATGAAGCCCGCACAGCTCGTCCCCATAGGGATCCCCACAATTTGTCTGTAGATCACACCCCCAAACTCGACAAATGTACCATCCACCAACCCGCAGAATAACTCAACAAGCCGACCCTCCGAAAAGAGCATTTCCCTCTCACCGTCCGTCCTCCGTTCATTGGTAACCCACTCAAAGGACTTATCCTTTCTGACAAGCAGGTACCTCACCCTCGAACTTTGAAGTTTTCTTTGGAAAATGCTCCGAAAGAGTGCCGACAGCCGTTCCTTTAAAAGTTGCTGCACACACACACACACACACACACTTTGATCCCTAGTATGGGTACATAGTGCAGCTGATCTTCTGTGGCTACGGGGTGCCAAAGGAGTCGGTCCAAGGATCAACACACACTGAACGGCATGAGATCGGCCAACAAAAGCCAGCCCACCATCATCCCAGTGGATGTGAGAAGCAAATCAGGAGCAGGGCGGGGCCGTGACAAGATACCACAAACTCATACATGTTCCCAACCCTGATGCAAAGCAGCATGGAAAGATGAAACGATGTGACCGATCATCGCCCAACAATTGTTGGTCTCTGGGTAACGGAGTAAGCGGACCCTGCTGGCATGCCCCCCAGTGGCTCCCGGTCGATGGATGGGACCTGTTGGTCCATGGTTATGTCATGAATGCAGTCACACCACACAGCATGGACACCCCATGTCAAAAAAAGGAAACATGCGGGCACCTAAGTGCTCCCCACAAAATTCAAGGGAGAACACAGAAGGTGTACATCACCACCTTCTGCCTCTCCTCGCAGCACGACAGACGAATCTACCGAGCTCTCCAAGAGGCAGTGCCCGCCAGAATGGCACCACAGGGATAACCGCCTCCCAAAACCCACTTCCACCCGGCGGTCGTCCCCGTTCACAGCGATCCGTCAGTACTTCATATCAAGGTCAAAGAACGCAAGTCCCCCGGCATGTGTAATAACCATGAGCACTGTACACGGAGAGGGAGCTAGCGTCAGACGAATCCAAGACACTCCCAAAAAGCGAGCCGTAGACGAATCCCCGACGCACTCAAAGAGGCAGTACCCATCAGAAGGGTACCACAGGGACAGCCACATCCCATCATCCAAATCATTCCAGTGGCCGTCCCCGTTCACAACGAGATGCCAGTACCCCATAAAGTGGGTATCGATCACCAGTCCCCCGGCAGGTGAAAAAGCCCCAAGGCACTGGACAAAAATAGAGCCAGCCGCAGACGAATCCCCGACGCCCTCAAAGAGGCAGTACCCGCCAGAAGGGTACCACAGGGACAGCCACATCCCATCATCCAAATCATTCCAGTGGCCGTCCCCGTTCACAGCGATCCGCCAGTACCCCATAACGTGGCCGCCACAACCAGTCCCCCGGCAGGTGAAAAAGCCCCAAGGCACTGGACATAAATAGAGCCAGCCGCAGACGAATCCCCGACGCCCTCAAAGAGGCAGTACCCGTCAGAAGGGTACCACAGGGACAGCCACAATCCCATCATCCAAATCATTCCAGTGGCCGTCCCCGTTCACAACGAGATGTCAGCACCCCATAACGTGGCTGTCAACCACCAGTCCCCCGGCAGGTGAAAAAGCCCCAAGGCACTGGACATAAAAAGAGCCAGCCGCAGACGAATCCCCGACGCCCTCAAAGAGGCAGTACCCGCCAGAAGGGTACCACAGGGACAGCCACATCCCATCATCCAAAGCACCCAAGTGGCCGTCCCCGTTAACAGCGAGATGCCACAACCCTATGGCGAGACGTATTCCCGGTCAGCTATGATGGCCCGAACTCCCACCCATTCGGACCTGGCACAATGACACCGTCACGTAAGTCCCCCAGCTTACGCCTGACGCGCGAGATCCAGCAACCCGGACCTCGTTTATCATACAGACCGGGCCTCTCCACCATAAAGCGCCGCAAAAAGCCCCACAAACGCCTGCTGTGGTAACCCTTTTGTGTCATCCTGTGGAAAACAAGAGCTATGTTGTAAACAAAGTCTTGCCAAAGGACACATCTCTCAGCGAACCGATGCAGTTGGCTCGTGACAATCCCATACTTAGCTTTGTCGGCCAAGTACGAGTCATGTGCAGGGTACCTAATGACCTGGATGTCAGCATATTGTGCATCCAGTCGTTTGTCATATATGGCAGTCATAAGGCCTCTGCGCCTATTTTGCTTGATGAGTATGTCCATGTAAGGGACACGCACACCCGCATGTGCCAAAGATAGACTCAAAATGTGGTTGTCAAAGGATCAACACACACACACACACTGATCATCTGAGCACTGTGGGGGGTCAAGGTGGGGGCACCGTTGAGGTGCGATCTGGAGGGGCGCATGCGGGCACAGGCGGGCATAGCCGGGTGGCGTCAAGCGTCCAGGATATCTTGGCAGAGTGGGATGACCTTTCAACGCCGGGCCCAGAGAGTGGGGTCTGGACTCAGGAGCAGAGCGGGGCCTCGCCGGAGCAAGCAGTTGCCTTGGCTGAGGAAGGGGTGGCCACTTTGATGCAGGCGAGTAGGCGGGTGGCCGGGCTTCTTGAGGGGGTTGGTAGCATGGCGGGAACTGATGAGGATGATGAGGGAGATGCGGGGAGGCACGTGCGTGGAGTTGACACATGCCGGGCCCCTCAGAGCCCGGGGGCCCATCCCGGAAGCGATGACCACTTACAACTGGTTGCACGGCAGCACACGGCGTCTCATCAGCTTCTGTGCCCGCGGGGCGAGGTTGCTGGCCGTGCCGGAACTAACAGTGAGCAGCTATCGGGGAGGCGGCGACCGGATGGTGAACTATTGGCCATAGGGAGGGCTTGGGACGCACAGGCAGGTCGGGAGATGGGACCCCAAGTAGGAAGAGCACGGAACAACAGTGGCGGTGTAAGTGTGGAGCGCATTGGTCAGATTCGCAGATATTTGGCAGGGGTCTCAGCGCAGGGGCTTTGGGTCGGAAGTGGTGAGAGGGGGATGAGGACGCAGTTTGGCAGTGGGCGCGCAAGGTCAGGCGGGAGCAATGCAGTCTTTCATTCACAGCACCCTGGTACAGCGCTTGGGAACACGGGATATTCGATGGGTGAGTAAGCTGCCTTGAGGCCAGGCTATGGGGTCGGCAGGGAGCAGGGGGGTGGTGCGGAGACGAGGATACATGGTGGAAACATGGCTCGCGCGACTCGGAGGGCAGATGTGAACGGGCGCCGATGGCAAAGTATCAGTGCGCGAGCAGGGCGGTTGCAGAGGCGCTCTAATGGCTCAGTGAGGCTTAGGGGGTCCCATTCTTCACGGCAGAGCTCCGGAAATTCCGGATGAGTGTCCCGAAGTGTGTGCTGAATCCTTTGATCCCTAGTATGGGTACATAGTGCAGCTGATCTTTGGCAGTGGGGGTGGCCAAATGCATCGGTCCAAGGATACACACACATGAATCACTTGGCAATGGCTTGGCGATGGCTCGGCTTTTGGGCAGGTTCGGGCATTAGAGGGTGGTGGCGTGCGCCACCCGGAGGACGTGTGTGGTTTGATCCTCCGAGCAGGGTACGACGGCCGCTATTTCGGTGCGCACTGTTTTCATGAGTACTGTCACCAATAAAAAGTGCAAACCCATTAACACACACTGAACGGCATGAGATCGGCCAACAAAAGCCAGCCCACCATCATCCCAGTGGATGTGAGAAGCAAATCAGGAGCAGGGCGGGGCCGTGACAAGATACCACAAACTCATACATGTTCCCAACCCTGATGCAAAGCAGCATGGAAAGATGAAACGATGTGACCGATCATCGCCCAACAATTGTTGGTCTCTGGGTAACGGAGTAAGCGGACCCTGCTGGCATGCCCCCCAGTGGCTCCCGGTCGATGGATGGGACCTGTTGGTCCATGGTTATGTCATGAATGCACACACACACACACACACAGGCGTGGGCGGGCCCAGCCAGGCGGCATCAAGCGTCGAGGATATCTTGGCGGAGTGGGATGACCTCTCTTCGCCGGGCCCGGAGGGTGGGGTCTGGACTCAGGAGCTGAGCGGGGCCTCGCCAGAGCGAGCCTTGGCCTTGGCTGAGGAAGGGGTGGTCACTTTGATGGGGGCAAGCGGACGGGTGGCCGGCCTTCTGGAGGGGGTTGCTGGCATGGGGGAAACCGATGAGGATGACGAGGGAGATGTGGGGAGGCTCGCGGGTGGGGTTGGCACATGCCGGGCCCCTCGGAGCCCGGGGGCCCATCATCCCGGCAGCGATGACCACTTACAACAGGTTGCACGGCAGCATACGGCATCTCATCAGCTTCTGTGCCCACGTGGCGAGGTTGCTGGCCGTGCTGGAACTAACAGTGAGCAGCTGTCGGGAAGGCGACGCCCGGTTGGTGAACTATCGGCCACCGTGAGGGCTTGGGACACACAGGCAACGGTGGGGATGGGACCCCAAGTAGGAGCAGTGCGGCACGACAGTTGTGGCGCAAGTGTGGAGCGCATTGCTCAAGTTCGCAGCTTTCTCGCAAGGCATTCAGTACAAGGGCTTCAGGCACATGGAGTTGGCGCTGGGGGCAGAGGGTTGCAGGCGCAAGCTGGTGACAAGTGCGCTGGTTCAGATGAGGGCAACACAGTATATCATTCTCAGCCTCTCAGGACAGGCCTTGGTTCCGGCCGTGGCGCGGGTGGGCAGGCTCTCCTGGGACCGGGTTCTGGAGTGGGTGGAGGGCAGCGACGTGGTCACGAATATGGGCTTGGTGGAGAAGGGATGGCTCGAGTGGCTCGAGGGGCGGAGGTGAGCCGGCTTCAGAGACACAACAGTAGTGCGCCAACAGGGGAATTGCAGAGGGGCTCAGGTGGTCCAGTAAGGCTTGGGGAGCAGAGGGGTGGCCCGGAGCGCAGGCTAAGGGGTGGAGGGATGGCTCGTGCAGCCCGGGGTGCAGGGATGGGCCGGCTTCAGAGACACGGCAGCGGCGCGCTTGTGGTGCAGATGCGCGAGGGCGCGGGTGGCTCAGCAAGGCTTAGGGGGTCCCATTCTTCACAAGTGAGCTCCGGAGGTTCCGGATAAGTGTCCCGAAGTGTGTGTTGAATCCTTTGATCCCCGGCGTGGGTACATAGTGCAGCCGATCTTCTGTGGCTACGGGGTGCCAAAGGAGTCGGTCCAAGGATCAACACACACACACACGCTGAATGGCATGAGATCAGCCGACAAAAGCCAGCCCACCATCATCCCAGTGGAGTGAAAAGCATTCAGAAACAGGGCGGGGCCGTGACCAGATGCCCCCAACTCAGACACATCCCCAACCCAGATGCAAAGCAGCATGGATGGATGAAACGATGAGACTGATCATCTCCCAACATTTGTCGGTCTCTGGGTATCGGAGTAAGGGGACCCTGCTGGCATGCCCCCCAGTGGCTCACGGTCCATGGTTAGGACCCGCTGGTCTTTGGTTATGCCATGAATGTAGACCCATCACATGGCATGGACATCCGATGGGAAAATACTAAAAACATGCGGCCACCCAAATGCTCCCCGCATAAATCAAGGGAAGACACAGAACGTGGACCCCGCCACCTTCTGCCTCTCCTTGCAGCAAAGGCAGGCAAATCCACCGAGCTCCCCAAGAGGCAGTGCCTGCTAGAAAGGCACCACAAGGATTATCGCATCCCAACATCCACTTCCACCCGGCGGTTGTCCCCGTTCACAACAAAATGCACCTCACATCCGGGCTAAAGAACACGAGTCCCCCGGCACGTGTAATAACCATGAAGCATTGGACAAGAGAGGGAGCTAGCGCCAGACAAATCCCCGACGCCCTCAAAGAGGCAGTACCCGCCAGAAAGGTACCACCACAGGGACAGCCACATACCACCATCCATAACCCTCCAATGGCCGTGCGCACACACACTGAACGGCATGAGATCGGCCAACAAAAGCCAGCCCACTATCATCCCAGTGGATGTGAGAAGCAAATCTGGAGCAAGGCGGGGCCGTGACAAGATACCACCAACTCACACATATTCCCAACCCAGATGCACAGCAGCATGGAAAGATGAAACAATGTGACCGATCTTCGCCCAACAATTGTTGGTCTCTGGGTAACGGAGTAAGCGGACCCTGCTGGCATGCCCCCAGTGGCTCCGCACGCACTGAACGGCATGAGACCGGCCAACAAAAGCCAGCCCACCATCATCCCAGTGGATGTGAGAAGCAAATTAAGAGCAGGGCGGGGCCGTGACAAGATACCACAAACGCATACATGTTCCCAACCCAAATGCAAAGCAACAAGGAAAGATGAAACGATGTGACCGATCGTCGCCGAACAACTGTTCGTCTCTGGGTTACGGAGTAAGCGGACCCTGCTGGCATGCCCCCCAGTGGCTCCCGGTCGATGGATGGGACCTGAAAACATTGGTCCATGGTTATGTCATGAATGCAGTCACACCACACAGCATGGACACCCCATGTCCAAAAAAGGAAACGTGCAGGCATCTAAGTGGCTCCATATGCACACACACTGCACGGCATGAGATTGGCCAACAAAAGCCAGCCCACCATCCTCCCAGTGGATGTCAGAAGCAAATTAAGAGCAGGGCGGGGCCGTGACAAGATACCACAAACGCATACATGTTCCCAACCCAAATGCAAAGCAACAAGGAAAGATGATACGATGTGACCGATCGTCGCCAAACAACTGTTCGTCTCTGGGTTACGGAGTAAGCGGACCCTGCTGGCATGCCCCCCAGTGGCTCCCGGTCGATGGATGGGACCTGTTGGTCCACGGTTATGTCATGAATGCAGTCACACCACACAGCATGGACACCCCATGTCCAAAAAGGAAAACGTGCGGGCACCTAAGTGCTCCCCACAAAAATCAAGGGAAAACAAAGAAGGTGTACTTCACCACCTTCTGCCTCTCCTTGCAGCAAAGGCAGACGAATCTACCGAGCTCTCCAAGAGGCAGTGCCCGCCAGAATGGCACCACAGGGATAACCGCCTCCCAAAACCCACTTCCACCCGGCGGCTGTCCCCGTTCACAGCGATGCGCCAGTACCTCATACTCACACACTGAACGGCATGAGACCGGCCAACAAAAGCCAGCCCACCATCATCCCAGTGGATGTCAGAAGCAAATCAGGAGCAGGGCGGGGCCGTGACAAGATACCACAAACGCATACATGTTCCCAACCCAAATGCAAAGCAGCATGGAAAGAAGAAACGATGTGACCGATCTTCGCCATACAACTGTTGGTCTTTGGGTAACGGAGTAAGCGGACCCTGCTGGCATGCCCCCCAGTGGTCACACACACACACACAAACAAAGGTCCAAGGATAAGCACCTCACAGACAACATCCGAATAGGAACTCTCAAAGCGTTTTGGCAGCTACAACATCGATCACAAGGAAAACGGCGCAAAACTGAATTTCAGCCCACAACACATCAAATTCGGATAAAATCAGAATGTAGAACAGAATGTAGAAAACGAAACACAAACGCATTCGATATATGGTTTGAGTATAACCAATGGTGAAACATAACTGTGTCCCATAATTTGCAGTGAAGGCAGTATTCACTCGAAGATACACAACGTAAGCAATATATAACCAGCGGGCTTGTTTGCAGACTGAGCACGTTAGTGTGCGCACCCCTTTCGCTGCCAACCATAGAGCCCTTGCCTGTTTTCCTTTTGGCATTTTTGCTCTTCTTGGAGTCCTTGCCTTGTTGCAAAACGAGCTGTACCTGATCGGGGACGACGTCCACCCACTTGGGCACCACGAAGCCGAGCCCCACCTCCTCGTCGGGATCCTTCTGAAACTTGAAGTCGTACGCACCATCCTGGTTCCGTGAGAAGATATGGGGGCAGGGTGAGATTTTGAACACGCTTTTGAAGCCGATGCCCTTCTCTCCTATATACCCCCTTCCTCCTTTGTGCGCGTCCCACTGTCTAGTGGTCTTTTTTTTGCTCGACTCTCCCATGTCGCAGATGGATTCAATGTCCTCTTGCCGGAAGCCTCTCTCGTTGTTGTAGGTGAGGACTGCTCCTTTGCATCCCGCATGTTGCGTTGGATCATCTGCGAGCAGCTGCAACTCGAGCTTTGGCTGGGTTTCTGCGTCGTCGTAGTGGTTATCCTCAGCGTTCTGCGTGAGTTCCATCAGAAACTGCGTCGTGTCGCCGCCGAGTTCACGCCCGATAATTTCGCATGAGTTTTGATAAGAACGATGCGTTCTCGTCCCTTTGGACACGTGGTACTCTGCACGTATAGTCTCGATGTGCTCCTTAGGTGTGGAGCCACCCATTTTGCTCATCGCCTTAAGTGACGGACTTCCAGTGCCTGCGGCGATGCGAATATGCAGTCTGTTTTCAATGAAACTTCTTGACGTCTGGGGCGCATACGTGGCGGGTGAGGGAATTACGCGCTTTACAGGGAACATCAGGCACACAAGAAATACTTCACTTTGTATATCGGTGACTATGGCAGCATAGCATAGTGGAAGCTTGGCGGGATGTGCCACATGGCATAGCGCAGTGTAAACACAATATATTTTGTGGTGTATGCCTGAGGCTATGGAAAGCCTGATGTGGCAGGTATTGGTGAGATAAGGGGCTGGCGTAGTGAGCACACAGATTCAACACGCTTTGCTCGTGCAGCGGGAAGAAGATTAATATTAATGGCAAGATGCCGGGCTGAGTTCAGGGACGTTGTACGCTAGCGGAAGCGAATATGTAGAACGAAGCAGGACCGATGTAGTCGAAAATAGACTATAAAGGTCCTATGTACGAATATGTAGAACGAAGCAGGTGAGGACGCCTGGTTGGCTGTTGACGTGCGCACATCACTAAAGCAGGGTATGCAGTGAAGATGATGTGGTGAACTTCGGGAAACCTTTTGCGAAGTGTGGCGCAGATTGAAGGGCTTGTTTAGGAGGGCTATGCAAATGTACGAGATTACTACTCGTCACGAATTTGACTATTTGTGCAATAAGCGTGACTGACGGACCCGGGTTTGACGTGACCCATGACCGGTGACGTGACGGACCTACTCTCGCAAGCCAGAGGTTACGTGTTACGAGCTTCGGCCGCTGCGCGGCCGATCGCGCGATTCTCGACAGAAAGCGATGGAAAGCAGCTTGTAACCTCCGGACTACCACAGAAAATAAAAAAATCGATAAACCGGGAGAAAATCTCCGCGTCCGGAGGCGCTGACTTGTGAGAGTAGACAAACGGAAAGACATACGATAGAGCTACTTGCAAGAGAGGGGACATCCTTTCGAACTTTCTAGAACTTGAAAAGTCACCGGTGGGACAAAAGAAACGAAGAAGCAGTTCCCAGGCTGGATTGCACTTGAGAGATGCCTCTCACGTTGGCGTCAGCCCTCGAAAGGCATGCTCAGGTTCGATGCCGCATTTGTTATACGCCCTGCATCTTCAGCCTTAGCACACGTTGCAAACTGTCTGACAGTCTCTGATCGTCGCGCTCGCAGGAGGACAATCCACCAAACAGCAGTCAGATTGTGTACGTTACGAATGGCGTGAGCGTCGGCGTCTCTCACGCAGCTCTGCTGGGAGATGCCACGAGAATGTTGCGTGCGCTGCACTCCGCCGGGGTGAAAAAGGGAGATGGAGTTGTTCTCGTTGTGGAGAATCTCAGAGTTCATCATCAGATCTTCTGGGGGTGTGTTCTCGGAGGCGTCATTCCAGTCACGTTGCCTGTGCCGAATGTTTATGATCATCAGAACGCCGCTGTCGCCAAGTTGATTCATACATACAGGTAAGATGTCTGGTCTTGGCCATCGCCATGCTTAGCAGCACTCAGTGTATTTCGCCTCGTCCCAATAAAGCTTCTTACGCACTTGGTAGAGTCGCGCATTTCGAACATAGGTTGAAAGATAATCTGGCTTCTCAGCCATTTTCCTACCCAACGACCCCAGTGAGTAAATAATATGTGATCTGATATCGTGCTCAAGGTCACCTGGCGAGCGCAGGATCCTCTCACAGACGCAGACCACAGTCCTGATATCGGACACCGCGCTGTCGTCAGAAAGACTTGCCTCCCTAACAACACCGCGAATGCTGTCTCTGAGCTTCACGGATCTCGTCTCGGGATCTCCTAAGAGTGAGGAAGGTACGCAATAATCTGTCCTCGCAGCGCACTCCGAAGTTGCGAGCTCGCTGCTATGGCAACTCCCGTCACTGACGTGGCATCCGCCGCCTGCCTTCTCTTTTCACGGTTGTGAGCGCCGCACCTCTCCCGCTTTCGCTTTGCTTTCGCACCATTCGTTATAGCTCGGTAACAGTACTTAGACTTCGTGGTTCTTTGTGCCACACGCTTTGCGGGGGGCCTCCAGGTGACCGGATAGACATCCTCCCTTCCGATGTGGCTTTCTACCAGCTCACGTCCGGGAGTACCGGATGCCCCAAAGTGATCCAGGAGAAACATGAAGGGGTGATTAGCCACGTGGCAAACACCCAGCGAAAGCTCGGATACACTGCGGAGTGGGTGTTCCTCAACTGGCTGCCATTCGATCACGTTGTGCCCTTGCTCAACTTCCACTGCGCCGCGGTGCTCGTCGGCTGCACCGAAATTCAGATGCCGACCTCGGAGGTGAAGCCTGAGGCACCTCCTGATGCGCGCTCGCGCACCGCGCAACGGAACACTCGAGTCGTGTTGAAGGGCACCTTCCGTGTCTCAGAGCGCGGACGTGCCTGCGAGTGCACGCGAAGCACACTGCTGCCGAGGGTATAGCTGCGGGTTTCTGGAAACTACGTGGGCTTCGCACCATTTCCCTCGCCTGCGGTCACTGAAGCCTCCTTCCGTGCTCAGCTCGGGGGCACTTCCGCGGGGGGTTGCGCGCGCACTCTGCTTGCGCGGCTGAAGCAGGTACTGGCAGACCCCTTGCTGTGGTTGGACGCCCTGGAGCGCTTCCAGGTCAGCTACTCTTGGAGCCCGAACTTTGGTTTCAACAGCGTTGCGAGGGCGTGCGCGGAGCGGGGCGCGCGCCGCAAGTGGGACCTCTCCAGTGTCCGCGTCCTCATGAACGCGGGGGAGCAGGTGACCAGCCATCCTCCCGCACCCCGGCCTCCTCTAGGCGACACTCTTCCTCCCGCATGCTGGATCAACGTGTCAGGGGCGGAGCGGCGCCGCTTTCAAGTTCTCTCCGTGGGATGACATCGAAGGGCATGTGAAGCCGACCCGCAGTCAGTTGATTGCGTCGTCTCGCATGTTGATCATGGGCCGTTGATTGCGCCGTCTCGCATGTTGATCATGGGGCCGCTGATTGCGCCTGTCTTCGCATTGATTTGATTGCGCTGTCTCGCATATTGATCATAGGCCGTTGATTGCGCCGTCTCGCATGTTGATCATGGCCGTTGATTGTGCTGTCTCGCATGTTGATCATGGGCCGTTGATTGCGTCGTCTCGCATGTTGATCGTGGGCCGTTGATTGCGCCGTGTCGGAAATGATCATGGGCCGTGAAGCCGACCCATGTCCGTTGATTGCGTCGCCTTGCATGTTGCAGAACTCCGATCATCAGAGTCGTAGCATTCTTCGCTTGCCTCAGGCACGGAACGGCACGGAAAAATGGAGCATTGTTGTACGGCTGCCGGCATCCTTTAGCCAGTTCAGCATCTACGGGTGTGTGTGTCGGAAGCAGGTGACAGACACGGTGTGCAGGGCATTCCTCGACGCCACAGGGCTGGAATGCCGAGTGCTGGTACCAGCCTTCGGCATGGCGGAGACCTGCACCTGCATCACGTACAACTGCGAGTTCTCCGCGAAGGTGCAACTCCTCTCGTCTCCCGGGACTGCTGCGATGCCAGCCGCGCTCATCGCTGTACACGCCTCGGGGCTCTGCAGCGGACCACGCGGCGGCCTCCAGCCCCGCGCCTGTGTAGCCTCGGGGCTCTGCAGCGGACCACGCGGCGGCCTCCAGCCCCGCGCCTGTGTAGCCTCGGGGCTCTGCAGCGGACCACGCGGCGGCCTCCAGCCCCGCGCCTGTGTAGCCTCGGGGCTCTGCAGCGGACCACGCGGCGGCCTCCAGCCCCGCTTTCTGTGTAGCCTCACACAACCCCACGCATGCGTTGCTGGTGAACGCCGGCAGTCCCAAGAGCAACCTTGCGGAGTGTGCAAGGGGAGCTCTGTGCTCGGGGCATTGCGCCTTTGCCGAAGGGGGAGCTCTTTGCTCGGGGCAGCATTGCGCCTTGCCAAGTGGGGAGCTCTGTGCTCGGCATTGCGCCTGGGCCGAAGGGGGAGGTTTGTGCTCGGGGCATTGCGCCTTTGCCGAAGGGGGAGCTCTGTGCTCGGGGCATTGCGGCTGTGCCGAAGGGGGTTGCCGGATGTGATGAGTGCTGGTGGGGCCCCCGCCGTCTGCTGTCGCTGCTCGTGGAACAGGATGGCTTGCGCGGCACCCACGTCATCGACAAAGGCAGCCTGCACGCGCGGCTCGAGGAAGTGCCAGGCGCTGCAGGTGCGTGCCCGTGGCATCCTGGGGTTCGAGGGCAGCAGGATAAATCACAGCCGTCGGTGCGAGCGCCGGTGGCAACTTCCCCCCGTGGCACTCGCTTGCGCTGCGTCGTGCTCGAGGCTCCAGTCACGTCAGGTGCAGTTCCGTCGCCGTCTGACATCCGCCTAGGAATGCCCTCCTTCCTTGCTTCGAGATGGGGCAGCCGCAGCCTCCAGATTGGATGTCCAGGCCGATGAGCCTAGCATGCAGCGCGCTGCCAGGGCGCCAGAAGGGGAACGCGGCGAAGGTCAATGGGCGGCGATGCGCTGAGGCGGTCTGGGTGCAACGGAGCACTCGGCTCCCAGCGGCACCGACGCGAGCGCTGATGGCCGCCTGCTCGGCTCCGACTTCTTAACGGAGCGCTCTCGAGTTCTTAACTGCTGGAGGGGGGCGCAGGGGCTGGAAGGGACGTCGACTCCGCGAAATTCGTGGACCTCGGCGCGCCGTGCGATGGCGTGGAGCTGCGCATCTGCGGCTCTGATGACGCGGTGCTTCCTGAAATGCGGATTGGGCGCTTGCAAGTGCGAGGTGCCATCACCACGCCAGGTGGGACCCCGCGGCACCTCCGCCGCTCCTGCTCGCTGGTGGCTGCGCGGCGTCGCACAGCGAAGGTGGCACTTCTCCGCCGCCGTTAGATGTGTGGATCGTGCGGATGAGATTGCTTCCCCGCTGCTGGGGCTCCTGGAGCAGGCTACCTATCGAATCCAGGTGCCAACGCCGAGCTGCTGCAGGCCGGCGGATGGCTCGAGACCGGCGATCTGGGCTACCTCTGTGAGGGGCGGCTCTTCCTCACCGGTATCGCCCCACCCCTGGTTTCTCCCGGCGCTTTCCCCATCAGCTGACTGCTTGTATGCCCCTCGGACCTTCTCCATCTCCACCAGCCAAGAGGCGTGTCGTGCATGCTACTTCCAGGGGGTATCATCCTGGCATGACCCTACGCCCGCTCTCCGCAGAGCTCGATTTTGGCGCCAGGCGGCGCTCTACGGCGTGCGCCGCTGGGTAGGACACGTGGCATCTCGCAGGACACGTGGCATCTCGCGGCACGCCTTCTCCGGGGCTCGTCCAAGAGCGGCGGCGGGGCTTGTGCAGGCCGCGCGAAGGAGCAGATCGTCATCCGAGGGGCAAACATATATTGCTACGAGATTGAGGACTGCATCGCGTCGCGTGTCGCAGGTTGGTGGCCCCACGTGGCGGGCACACAAAGGAAGGGGCGCGCGCCCTTCCCGCGCCATCGCGCAGCCCTTCGGTGGGTTTCGCAGCGAGGCGCGCGAGTAAAGCCGCCCACGCGCGCGCGCCAGATGCTCAAAGCAGCGCTCATCCAGGGTGGGCGCTGCTTTGCCACAGCGGGCACAGGGGTGTGGCCCCACTGGTCATACTTCCTATACCGCAAGTGGAGGAGCTCCGCCCCTCCTGAACGCCACCCGCGGGTTCTCCGCGGCACGCTGCACTGCCCACGGAGGGGCCACGATTTGAAATGAGGGAGGGGGGACACCACTGCGGCCTGTGGCCGCCATGCAGTGGACTTCTGGAGTGAAGGCGCCTCGGTGGGGTTTTGGGGGGCGGTGCGATTTGGACACCTGTGGTTTGTGGTAGGGGTCCGACCCTCTTTTGTGGCGGTGACGAGCACGTACAGTGCGAGCCTTGGCACCGAGGAGCTTCTCCTATTCTTCACCCCCGTGGTGCGCTCTGATTGCTGGAGCCCTCTGCGCCCACCGCACCTGCTTCAGAGCTTCCCCGCCACTTCCACGGGCCGAGGCCTTGCCTCTCACAACGTCAAGCTCCCCAAACCAATCTTCCTTCTTCCCTTAGGCATATACCACGGCGCTCTCCGGGGACATTCGAAATTGAATCTTTAAGGGGTGCCCGCTCGCCCTGAGTTTAGGGTGCCACTCTCCCTCGCAGCGCAAAGGGAAGTCTTCAGGCGGAGGCGTCGCTGGCAGCGTCATAGGGCAGCGTCATAGGGTGTTCGGGCAGAGACGTCATCCTGCGGATACCGGCGAGCCTTACTCGCTTCGCGTCTGGTGGGGCTCGGCGGGCAACCGTCTGGCGGGTGGGAAGCAGACCGGGGTGTGGTGGCGGGTGCGCAGGACGAAACAGGTCTGTTGGGCCCGAAGCGAAGTGACGTGGAGGTCACGCATCTACGACAGCTGATTGGCGAGTTGATGGCATGCGTCTCGCGCAACTTCGGCATCGCGGTGGCGCAGGCTGTCCCCGTCAGCCAGGCGAACTTCCGCAAGGTGCGTCACACGCTCCCTTCGCGCCTCCCCCGAGAGCGGTGCACATGGCGCAGGTGTGGGGCGTATTGCCGACGGCACAAGTCGATGGCGGCAAGCGGTGGGCGGATGGGGCAGACAACTGGTGGCAAGATCCAACGGAGGCAGTTCAAGGTGGAGTACGAGGGTGGGCAGCACGACGGCATCATCCAAGGTGCGTGGCAGCCTGCCAATGTCCTCTGGTGAGTAACTTCTCCCAGTGCAGTGTGAAGTGCAAACGTCGGAACACGTCATCGCGTGTGCATCCTGTGCCTGCTAGTAACCCCCTCCCGCCTCACCTCGCTCCCCTTCCACTGATGACGCCCCCCTCTGATGACGCCCACCAGTGATTGAACGATCCCCATCCCGACGTGGTAGAGACAACATCTGCGGATGGGCTTCGGCGGAGACGGAGACCCCCCTAAATCGGGGGACACAGTGCGTGCGTGTAAATGGCAGTTCATGGCCTCACTTCCGGGGCCAACTATCGGGGTCCCTTCTGGGTGTGCCAGCCCTGCAGGAGCCAGCTGCCGGTGGTGCCGGGCCACGGAGCACCGGAGGCGAGGGCGACCTTGCCGTGCACCGCCAGGTACTTACTTCGAGCTCGAGCCGGTGCCGGTTCACTCCTTATGTCCATCTCTCTCCCTCTCCCCCCCCGCTCTCTCTCTCTCTCTCTCAGCCATTGAGGGAGATCTTGCGCGTCTCCCGCGTCCATGGTCACACGCTGTGCCGGGCTGGCTCAGCCATGCCCGGCGGCCAATCACTGATTTGCGCTGCCCGCATGACGCAGGTGTGGGTCTCTTCTAATGACACCGGAGGGCACGGTGACTTGGAGAAGGCCGCGCTGCCCAGTGCCGTCCTCGTGCTTGATCTCCAGGTATCGGTGCACCTCCACTAGTGCCCGTACCGGTCCTCTGCGTTTGAGGGGGCGCAGGGGCTGGGCGTGCGGGATTGAGAGCCCTGAGATGTGTGGGGCCATTCGGGGGGTGGGGTGCGGGGTTGAGGCATTCAGGACCGGACTGTGTCTGCTGCCCTCGGGCGCCTCGGGGTGGCGGTGACGACCGTCACTCTGCCGGAATGGCCGCCATCCGAGGTAGGAGGCATGCATCAAGATCAAAGGCCCTCGCCCGCCCAAGCCAAATGGGCCACCACATCAACGCTCCCAGGCCCCTCATGCACCGTGGATACCTCCCCCAGGCCCCTCATGCGCCGTGGATACCTCCCCAGGCCCCCTCACGCGCGTCGATACCTCCCCCAGGCCCAGATCAGCGCCTCCTCCGCCTTCTTTGCCGTCAGCGGGCTTGGTTCAGCTTCCGAGATGGGCACAGGGCGCTGACAGGAGGTGGGCGGGTCTAGGGGGTCTCCAGGCGCAGGGCGCTGACAGGAGGTGGCGGGTCTGGGTGACAGGAGGTGGGCGGGTCTGGGGTCAGGCGCAGGGCGCTGACAGGAGGTGGCGGGTCTGGGGGTCCCAAGCGCAGGGCGCTGACAGGAGGTGGCGGGTCTGGGGGTCTCAGGCGCAGGGCGCTGACAGGAGGTGGGCGGGTCTGGGGGTCTCAGGCGCAGATCTACGCAGTGTGGGAAGCGGTGGGCGCAGCGCTGAGCCCTGCACATCACCCCCAGATCGAGGGGGTAGTCTTTGGCTGGCCCCTGACAGCGCTACAGGGGTCGGCGGAGGGGGCCATGCCGGCGGAGAGTGACTTGGCGAGCTGGCTGCTGCATCAACTTGCTGGCCTCGCTGACTGCCTCAACGCGCCTCCGCTGGCGGCTCGGACTGCGACGGGGCCAGAAGGCGCTGTGAAGGGGAGCAATTCGCTATGGCTTTGGGTGCTGACACATGCTGCCGTGGTTCTGCCGCACGACACCGGCCCCCAGCACTACGTCGGTGAACCTCACACACCTCTCTGACCTCGCCTCACCCTGCAGCCTCATGGGCCCTCTGCTGGGTCATGGGCCCTCTGCTGGATCATGGGCCCTCTGCTGGATCATTCGTTGGCGATCTTCTGGGTGTTGGGCGGCTGGCAGGCATGCAAATTGGAGCGCCCATCATCGGGGCCGCCCACGCCCTCTTATCGGAGTGCCCCCGGCTCGAGCTTGTGCGGCACGCGGACTTGGAGCTGTCTGACACCGCGATGATCGACGAGGCTCTTCGACAATTGCTGTGTGGCGCCTGCGCCCCTTGCGGCCGGACTCAGCAGCTGGCCTGGCGCGGGGAGCAGTGGTGGCGAGCCGAGCTGGAGTGGATGGGTACATCGGCGCAGCCGGACGATCCGAGTGGTGCCGTGGGCTCCGAGCTGCACGATCTGGCGCTCGCCGCGCCAGGCCGGCTCTATGTCGTGACAGGCGGCCTCGGAGGAGTCGGGCTCGAGCTGGGCCGCATGCTCCTGCAGGTGAGAAAGGGGCGGACGTGGGGAAAAGGTGGGGGGCGGATGTGGGGTGAGAAAGGGGGAGCGGATGTGGGGTGAAGGTGTGGGCGGATGTGGGGTGAGAAAGGGGGCGGACGTGGGTAAAGGTGGGGGCGGATGTGGGGTGAGACAGGGGGGCGGATGTGGGGTGAAGGTGGGGGGATGTGGGGTGAAGGTAGGGGCGAAACAATACGGGAAACGGAGGAGCCCGTTAATGAAGTGTTTTGAATTCTCTGTAGAAAGTAGAGCTAGAGCATCTGCGGGCGGGACTTGCGCGAAATGGCGAGGCTGGGCGGAGAGCAGGTTGGGGGGCTTGATGGGCCATGTGGTGCTTGGGACAGGCGGGCAAGAATCGATTATTGATCATAGGTGACCTCCACGGCCCTCCACGCTCCTCCACATCTAGGGACCTGCACAAGGGTTCACCGACATCCACGGACCTCCACATGCATCCGCGATTCTGTATGTTCGGTGCAGTGTCGACCTCGCATTTGCATGCGTTCACAGGGGTGAAATTTGATGTGGCATAGGGGTGGGTATGGCGCAGGACGATGCTCGGAATCAGAAGCAGAGCGCAGGTTGGCGAGCGCCGAGATGGCCGAAGCGTATCAATCGGGTCGTCTTCTTTATATAATCTCAGGTATCATTTTCACGTTTTCCCTCCTTCATTGCGCTGTGGCTTTGTGGGACTCGAAGGGGCTGCGGCTGGATAGTGTGGTCGGTGCCGGAGTCGGGCACGTAGGCGCTCTGATGTATGGCTGTGGCGAGGGTGGTGGGTGGGTTGGCGCGCCACCTGGCTCAGATCTCGACAGCGTGGACACCCTGACGAACATCTTGTACGAAGCCGTGGCTTGGGCTGGTCTCAAGCTCGGCGGGGTGTTCCACCTGGCCGGCGTGTTTGCCTCTGTGCCGCTCGCCGAGATCGACCTGGTCCGATGCCGCGACAACCTTTTTGCCAAGGTGAGCTCCTCATGTTATGCCAGCTGAGCACCGGAGCTGCACTCGGATTGGTCAAGGGTGAATTCCCCGCTCTTGCTGAGCGGAACCGGCATATACTCCAAATATCAACTGGGCACTCCTCGCAAGACAGCCGCGCGGCGGAGGCCTGAGGGAGTCAGCTTTTCGACTTCGCATCCCACCCCTCCTGCTTGCTCCCCTCCGCGCCGGATTGTTCATACCAGGACCTGGTCCGAAGCTATCACGGGGAGGACCCTTAGTTGGGCAGAGGACTCTTAGGGCTTAGGGCTTAGGGGTTCGAGGTTAGGGCTTCCTTCTGCAGCCAGACCCCCTCACTCTCTGCGTTCTCCACAGCGGGCGAATAGCTCGTGTCAATAGTTTGCACTCCGTGTGCAAAGCAGCGCGACTTTGAAGTTGGGCTCCACCTCCACGCCTAGATTGCACTGAAGCACGCCGAAGGGCATTTTGCCGCCTGCGCCTGAGCAAAGGTCCTCGGGCTGCCCTGGGGTGTCGAGCTCGCCCGAGCAGCGCCTCGGCGTCGAGCTCGCCCGAGCAGCGCCTCGGTGTCGAGCTCTCGCGAGCAGCGCCTCGGTGTCGAGCTCTCGCGAGCAGCGCCTCGGTGTCCTGGCGTGAGCTGGATTTGGCGGCCGCAGGTCGACGGCAGCATTAACCTCCATCTCGCTGTGACAGCGCTGTGCGCGCGCACTATGCCCCGAGCGGATGACGAGCCACAGGCGGCGGCCAATCACACGGTGCGGCGCCTACGATCCATCCTTCCCTTCCTTTTTCATTATAACGTTGGTACCGCTCGATCGCTCGCGCAATTGCCAGAACGCACTGCGGCAGCCGTGGATACGAAAGGGGGTGACGCGATACCGATAGAGGGTGACACCTAACCCGTTCCTCCGTTCTCTCCTGTCAGTGAGCTGTCTGGTTTGTGAATCGCCTGGTCAGCCTCAGCAAAAGGCGTGGAGGTCTCCTGGCCCGAGAAGGCCGGGGGCGCACTGGAGGTAGAGCAACGCTCGGAGAGTGCTGACTGTGCCGCACATGCGAGTGTCTCAGCTGCGACATCTCAGCGGCCATTCCACGTCCGAAGATGAAGTGACTGAGTCCATACCATAAGGGCGCGCAGATCTCGGCATATCAATTGTGTGCCGCATCGTAACTCTCGCCCTCGCGGTGATGACGTCGATCCATATATGAAGTCAGTCCCGCAGCGGCCGCCCACCGCGGACCGCAGCGTTCGGAGTTACCGGGACGCAGTGTTCGGCACAGCCACATCGGAGCTGTAATGATGTGCGGCATGAACCTACAGAATGAAATCGGCACTTCCTTTTGGAATTCAGTACAGGGTTATTTGCAAAAAGCGAGCGTAAACTTTCATTCTCAAAAGATATACCAGTTGGCAGCTCGAAACGCCACGAACGTTATCGCCCAATCATTACTGATTGGCCAGTCTAAGTGAAAGTTCACTAATTAGTATGACGTGCCACTGTCGAGTTCATAACGACTGCAGTGACACGTCTGCGATGGGCCGGTAAACTAATACACACTGTGTCTTTCCGATGGTCATTATATGATCCAACGGCCACGATTAGTTCAGCAGATCTAGATCTAGATCTAAGGGTTTCATAGGGTTTCTTCAGGGTTCCTTCAGGGTTTGATCATCCTGACTACTGTGCAAGGCCTAGACAGTCATGCTTTACATCAAACTGATCAGCAGACACTGCAGATTCCAACACCCCTTCTAAAGGGTGACTGTCTAGTTATCCTACTGCCAGTTCTTGGGAAGGGTGCCCCTTCAGTCAGCAATGCCCAGTCCTTGGGATGGTGCCCCTTCAGTCTTCTGGCTCCAGCTCCAGTCTTTGGGATGGTGCCCCTTCAGCTCCAGTTTATGGGGATAGTGCCCGTTTCAGTCTTCATTGGTCTCCACGAGGCAGGTTCATGATACCCAGTCGCTCTCTGTGTACACGAAATATAGGGAGAGCCAGGGGCTTGGTCATGATGTCAGAGGTGTTATCATCAGTTCCAGTGTACAGCGCCTCTGTGTCCTTGGCCTTGATCAGCTCCCTGATGTACATGTTCCTCACTTCAATGTGCTTGGACCGGGAGTTGTTCACATAGTTGGTAGCCAGGTGGATAGCTCCCTGGTTGTCACAGTACATAGGGACTGGTCTGCATATGTCCACCAGTGAGTCCAGCACGTTGAGGACATACTTCACCTCCCGAGCTCCCTCTGACATGGCTATGATCTCGGCCTCAGTAGTGGACAGGGACACAGACTTCTGGATCATAGACGAGAAAATAACCAGACTCCCACAGAGGAAGACTGCGATACCAGAGGTACTTCTTCTGGTTACTTTGCACCCTGCATAATCAGAGTCAGTGTAGATAGAGAGAGACAAAGGTCTGCTTGGTTCAGTGCCATCCCCCCCAGGCACTGAAGCAGTGCGCAGTACCAGCTCGTACTCCCTGGTGCCCTTCAGATATCTCACCACCTGCTTCAGGGCCACAAAGTGCTCTGGACCATACGTGGCGCAGAACCTCGACAGGACTGATACTGCTGCCATGATGTCAGGCCTGCTGCAGCGAGCCACCCACTGCAGCTGCCCCAGAAGAGCTCGGTAAGGCATAGGTCCCTTGCCATCAGCAGGAGCCAGTGCAGTGCCAGGTGACATCGGTAAGCTCGCTGGTTTGGCATCATCCAGGCCATAAGTGCTGATGATCTGGGAGATATAGCCAAACTGAGATAAGTATGCTGTGTCACTTCCCCAGCGCACTCCGATACCCATGACCAAGTCCAACACCCCAAGATCTTTGCACGCATACTGTGCATGGAAGGAGGACACAAAGGTATCATACCAAGACTTGTCATTGGTGGCCACCAGGTAGTCATCCACGTAGGCCAAAATGATAACCTGGAGAGTGGTGTCCCGGATGAAATACAGGCAGGGCTCCACGTCACTCCTCTGCATCCTGGAGTCACATCCCATTATGAACGCATCGGAGGTGTCAAACCACTCCTTGCCCGCCTGCTTGAGCCCATACACGGCCTTCAGTAGCTTGGCACACCTGTGCCCCCCATAAACCAGCCCTCGGGGAAGACGCACATACAGGTCCTCCTCGAGTACTGAGTTTAAGAAGGCTGTGTCCACGTCCATGTGGTATACCATGAGGCCCAGGTTGAGGGCCAGGGTGATGACAATTCTCACAGAGGACAGTTGTGTGCACGGGGCGAAGGTATCGTAGTAGTCCACGCCATACTCTTGCTTGTTCCCCCGCACACATATCCTGCTCTTCCTCTTGAGCAGCTGCCGGTTCTTGTCTAATTTCACCTTGAGCACCAGTGACATCTCCAGTAACTTCACTCCAGCTGGTATGTCCTCCTCGTCCATCATATGCAGGGCTCCCTTGATCTGCACGAGTGCCTCCAGTTCATCCTGAATGGAGTTGAGCCACTCAGTGCAGTCAGGCGCAGTCAAGACCTGGGAGTGACATCTCGGCTCAGTAACCCCTGCAGGCAGTAGAGCCTCCTGCGCAGCGGGTGTTCCAGTAGCCTGCACACCAAGGCATGTGTGCGTGGGTGGAAACCGAACCTCCCCAGCAGGCAGGTCCATAATGGTGAAGTTCGTGAGGAGGACCACGCAATAGGGTTGAGCATGTGGTCCAACAGCACGTCCACACACCATGGCCTCCTCATAGTCCCCTTTTCCAGTCACAACACGCACCTCAGTGAACAGGGGATAGTGAGCGTTGACACTGCCATATGAGGGGCAATCCCTCAACAGTGACAGTCGAGCACTGCCTGGCTTGAGATATGAGCTCAGACTTACCCAGCACACATCATCAGGGGTTTCCACCTTCACCACAGCCACAATCTCATCACTGTCTTCAGGTAAGTACACACCCTGCTCCAGTACAGCAGTCTCCAATAGTGCAGGCGGAGGATCTCTGTAGGGCGCATCCAGAGTGGTGGCCATGAAGTTGGTCTTGAGAGGGGTCACCGCAGAAGGATCCCATGAGGTCACCACCTTACCCAGCGTGTCCAGCTTCTCCGAGAAGGTGACCATACCAGAGTTGACCACCTTTTCAGCCTCACAATCATACAATAGATAGGCAGATGACACCTCTGAATGTCCAACATATCTGAGTTCACGTGCCCGGTTGCTGAGCTTGTGTTCACGGATTGTGGGGTCAATAAAGGGGTAGGCCCTGCATCCAAATATCCGTAGCTGGGACAGGTCCGCATGCTTCTTCCTGATGAGGTAGTAAGACGAGGTCCACCCCAGAGATTTTCGGAATACACGATTGAGGATGTACACCGCATGGCGGGTGGCCAGAGGCCACATGCTCGCATCAAATCCAGAAGTCAGTAGGAGTGCTCTGGCCATGGCTTGTACATCTCGGTGTGACCTCTCAACCCTTGCCTGGTTCTCATGCAGGTATGGGGAGCCATGCCTTTGCTCAATGCCATTCTCCTCACAAAAAGCTGCAGTTTGCCCAGCTATCATAGTGCTGTCACCATCAGTGTGGAGCACCATGTGGTACTCGCTGGACAGGCCCATAGTGCTCCGCAGGCGCTTCACCTCCTGCCGATACTGCTGGAAGGCCTTGAGATAGTCCGACTTCAGCTTGAGGAAGAATATGCATATCCATGTCGTGGAGTCATCAACGAATAGCACAAACCATCTGTACCCCCCAGCACTGATCCTGAATGGTCCACATGTGTCTGACCATACAAGATTTCCCAATTCCTTGGACAGCTCTCTCCCAGTGGGCTTCACAGAGGGCCTTATGGTTTTGGTCAGCCTGCAGGCAATGCACCTCTCGGGGCAATGTTGCACTGGGCTGCCAGAGTACTGTGACTCACTGATGGGCATAGGCACACTTTGAGCAAACATGTGGTCAATAGACTTGTCACCAACGTGTCCCAGCCTCACATGTTGTAGCAGCTTGATGTCAAGTTGCTCTGTGGTGTGCGAGTCTTTGTACAGTACCACCACTGGCCACTTGGTGTCCTCGATCCACACACGATCTTCTCCACAGGGTTCCAGGTTGGCCACGTTATAGCATGACTCCCTTGGTGCAGAAAAGATCTTAGCACCAACAGGGTATTCATGAATAGCATCAAACCGAGAGACCAGACTCCACCAGCTCGCTGTGACCCATTTAGGCAATATGAACATGAACTTGGTGTTGGAGGGGTTTCTGGCGAAGTCAGCGAGGGCCTTCTGGAGACACTGTAGAATGATGTCGTGGTCAAATGGCAGGTTCCCATAGCATTGCTTGCCAGCCCAATCCTTATCAAAACATGAGTTAGTAATGGTACAGTAGTGCTCCAGGATGTGGTTGTCATCAGAGGAAAATAGTTCCAGGAGGAAAGGGCCATGAGTAGTGAAGTGAGTCTTGGTGTCCTCAAATTTCCAGTCAGAGCGGTCTCGTTGATCATCAGTATGTTTGACAGCACAGGCTAGATGTGTGTCCAAAGTGCTATATGTGTCTTCATGCATAATATACTGGTTGCCAATTCTGGCAAAGGAAAACACCACCCCCCCTTTGGATACAGTTCTAGCTCCAAAGTCCACACGGAAACCCGCATCCTCGAGTGCCACCACAGATGAGAGATTGAAGGGCTGCCCTGGTATGCAGTGCGTGCCCAGGAGCTGCAGCCCAACCATGCGCCCAGACTTCACATCCCTCTTGGCAAAGGTCACTGAGCCACTGCCAGAGGAGTCCACGGACTGACTCTGCACCACACTGAAAGTCTCACAGACCGTGGTGTCATAGTCCGCATTGAACACCCGGACAGAGTTGAAAATGTGCTTGGTGGCACCACTGTCAATAACAGCACTCTTGTCCACAGCAGACCGAGTGCCACCGCCACCAGCACGCACACCACATGCCACCTGAGCATGGTCAGCACCAGAGGCACAAGCCACATCAGATGCCCAAGCATTACAAGGCACCCGAGCACACTCACCACTCGGGTCATAGTCGAAATCCACCTCCTCGACGAGGTCATCACAGGCATCATCACAGCAGTTCCCACAGTTGTCCTCATAATAGTCACCGGGGAGCAGACCCACAGCGCAGAGGCGAATCTTGCGAGGTGAAGAAAGTAGTCCAGAGGCCCAATCATCAGAGGGGCTGTAACCCACTCCTTCAACGGGCTGCCCAAGGCTCATGTACCCTTCCTCCTCGTCAAAGTGTCCATGGTACACGCCCTCCTCCTCTTCGTCAGAGTCAGAGGCATCCTCCAGATCCGGCAGAGAATCACCACAATCTGAGGCAGAGTCCGAACCGGAAGCAGAGTCGGGGACCATGCAATCAGAGCCACTGCCAACTTGCTCAGAGATAGAGAGAAGATCAGGCATACAGCTGTCCCCCATCGGATGATAAGACCAGGAATCTCGGTCTGCAAGAAGCCGATCATAATTAGGGGAACCCACCATACCAGCAGAGCCAGAATCATCCGCCACGGGCTGTTCAAGGCGCACGTCCTCCTCCTCCTCGTCAGAGTCAGAGGCATCTTCCAAGTCTGGTAGGGGATCATCATCATCCGAGCCATAGTCTGAGTACTCAGGCCAGGCATCGGTACCCCACCCCTCACCGAGGGATAGCATGCTTCCATAGTCCTCCACTACCCGTATCAAGGTCCTGGTGGCCCTCCCGAGCTCAGATGCCCAGCTATGCAGGTCTGCCAGCGAGGTGCGCACCATGACAGACTCCAGCTTCAGCAATATGTCCATGTCATCCGTAGCTTGCCTGATGACATTGAGCTGGTAGAGGATCACCCCGGTACTGACAGTGTGGTCAACACCACGAGGAAGGGCAGTGCCCCTGTCAAGTATGTGGTGAGCACGAAGGAATATCTCCACAGACCCAGCCATCATGACAGAGTGCCACCGTTGCAATGCAGGCTTAAATCATAACTGCCTGGGGGATATCTGAAAAGTGTCACCCAAGTGCTGATCACGTCCACAATCCCACTGGGCCTGTGTCCTCTTCAGACGAGCCTTGTCAGGGAAGAAGGCAGTAAGGACATCAATGTAGACCCACGAGTCATAAATGGGCACAACCTTGGTGCGGTGACGACGGCTGAGCACAGGAGAATGCTTGTTGGGAACGTAGCAGTGGCGCTTCTTCCTGGTCCTGCGAGGAGGGCACCCCACTGAAGACAATTCCACACGAGGTGCACTCACAGTGTCCTCATTGTTCTCAGTGTATCCACCAGTGGTGTGGGATACAACAAGCTCAGGCTCGCCCACGTCCGCCAGGACAGAGTAGTAATTGAACACCGGGAACACATAGGACTGGGACTCCACAGGTACAGAGCCTCGACCACATATCCAGTGCTCGCACAGGGCCGAACTGGAAGGCAGTGACCCAGAGATGCTGAGATTACCAGCCTCACCTGACCCCGAGCTGAGGGTAGATTGTGCACCGTCCAGTAATTCACATAACGATAACTCCACGAGCTCGGAGTCCTGATACGTCGATAGCTGGCCCGAGGCTGAACAAGGGGTCAGCGAGCCAGAGATGCTATCACAACCAGATTCCAATAGCCCAGAACCGTAGTCACTGGCATATATATCTTCACCAGTCTGCTCAGACCAGGGTGTAAGTCAGATTTACTAGCCTCCCGAATGGCAAAAAGGACCTCACCAGCCTCTTCCAGTCCAGGATAAATCTCAGATTGTCCAGCTGCAGCACCAAGATGTTCACCAGGCTTCGGTAAGCTACCATTCTTCTCGTAGTCAGCCACCCTCTTGAGAATTGCCGCCTTGGTAGTCGCTGAAGCCTTCTTGAAGAAAGCCTCCCGCTTCTCAACGTTCTTGATGAAGCAGTCCTTAGCAGAGTGCCCGCGTCTGTGACATACAGGGCACGGGACTTTGACAGCCAGTAGCTTTCGCTTCGCCTCCTCCTGCTTACGCCTGTCGTCAGCGATGGCACCAGCAGCCTCAAATTGAGTATCCAGCGCGTGGGCAGTTTGCGCTACAGCAGCGCGCGGGGCGAGTATGGTGTCGTAGTGAGATGTTACTTGGCCCGACAGCACACTCGCGGTCGGCATCTCAGACATGAATTTGGCCTTGAGGAGCATATAGTCGGGGTGCAGTCGCACAATAGCCATGGCAGAAAAGATGGTCTCAACCGTCTCCATACAGAGAGGCTTGCCAGAAGGAGTAACGCGCGCGTTCGCGGAGTACTCGCGTATACGCCGAAGAGTCTCCTTCGACTCCAAAAACGTGGAGAGAGGAGGGGCAAGTCTCGAGAGTTGATTCGGTAGCGACAGCAGCCTATCCACTTGGGTGATGAAGTAGACGACGCTGGTGTTGTGTCGCAATTTGGCCAGTTCACGCCAAGCTCCGTGACCGTCAGAATGTTGTTCGTAGCTGCGAACGATAGCGTTCGCAGTGCCAGTGGTAACATGGCAGAGGAAGTCATAAAATAGTGCATTTGCTTCCTCAAGATAGAGTTCATCCTCCCGCACCAGTTGGAGCGGAGTAGACGACGAAAGCGGTAGCGCAAGAGAATGGTGGCGCAACGAAGGCTTAATTCTCGCACAAAACTCGTCCCAAATTCCTTCCTGGTCAGATTCCTTGCCAGAAAAGTACGAGTCCGCGGAAAGCCCCTTGGTCATATGAGATAGACCAGGTAAAGGACGTCGCCCACCAGCGGGCGACAAAGGGAGATGTTTGTCCTCAGGGACAGGAGTGGCGCTGAGACCTGGGTGATTAAGGCTGCGCATATCGTAGAGCTGAGCACTCAAACCTTTCATCATTTCCGTAAGCGCCGAGATTTGCTCCTGCTGACTACTCAGCGTAACATCTCGCGAAGACGACTCACCAGAATAGGACACTTCATATTCTGGCGCGCCACCAGGAGGTGGCGGTGTCGCAGCTTGGCTATAGCTCTTACTCCCTTTGACCATAGTGAATTCTCTTACGCGCAGCGGAAAATTTGCGTGATAAACGAAAATGGATCCTCACTTACAACGTAAGTGGGCCCATAACCTTTTGGAATTCAGTACAGGGTTATTTGCAAAAAGCGAGCGTAAACTTTCATTCTCAAAAGATATACCAGTTCGCAGCTCGAAACGCCACGAACGTTATCGCCCAATCATTACTGATTGGCCAGTCTAAGTGAAAGTTCACTAATTAGTATGACGTGCCACTGTCGAGTTCATAACGACTGCAGTGACACGTCTGCGATGGGCCGGTAAACTAATACACACTGTGTCTTTCCGATGGTCATTATATGATCCAACGGCCACGATTAGTTCAGCAGATCTAGATCTAGATCTAAGGGTTTCATAGGGTTTCTTCAGGGTTCCTTCAGGGTTTGATCATCCTGACTACTGTGCAAGGCCTAGACAGTCATGCTTTACATCAAACTGATCAGCAGACACTGCAGATTCCAACACTTCCCATGGCGGCTTCAACAAAGGAGCCAATGATATCCCACAGAATGAAACCGGCACTTCCCATGGCGGCTTCAACAGAGGAGCCAATGATATCCCACAGAATGAAACCGGCACTTCCCATGGCGGCTTCAACAGACGAGCCAATTATACAAAGGTGGCAATGCAATAGATGACGCCCGGCAGATTGTTCCACTACCCCTCATTAGCCAGGTATGAGGTTCCGCATCAGCACCCATGCTAGCGGTTTGAACCTACTTATAGGCAAGAAGGAGTCATCCGTATTTTTCGGAGAAGGGGGTTCCGAGAGATGGAAGGCCCCCCTCAAGACACAGTGCGACATTTGGAGGGTAGAACACTTCGAATCTTTACTGGATTCGAAGCCTTGTCTTCTCCACCAAGGAATTCTTGAAATCTTGCTTGCATAGCTGGCTGAGGCAGCAGCTCAGGGAGGGCACACTATGGGAGCGCAGGACTTGGGGGAGGTGGAGTTTGTGCACTTCGGCTCCGCCGTGGCGTTCACCGGGGGATTCGGGCGGGCCCTCTACGCCGCCGCCTGCGCCTTCCAGTGGACCTTCGCCGAGTGGCAGCGCCGGCAGGGCCTCTCCCGCGCGCGCACCCTCGGCTGGTGCCAGTGGCAAGGCGCCGGCATGGGCGCCTTCACGCCATCCCCCGGCCAGGCATTCGACGCCGCGGAGCCGGGGCGCCTCTTGCGCCAACTGCGGGCGGAGTGCCTCGGCCCGCCACGGGACGTCTTGGTGGGGCTGCGGGAGCATCACCCAGCAGTGGCCGCGCACTTGCCGTCCGATATGAGGTACGCACAGCAGATCTACAGCTGCGATGTGGTTGCGATGATCGGAGCGCACGTTGTACTACGGGCGGAGGAGAGACTCGAAGTTTTTCCTGCTCCGCAGCGCTCACTTCGAGCCCGGCCGGCCGCGTGGCGACGCCCCGCATCCACACCATGCGCACGCGGTGAATGGCAAGAGGATGCAATTGGCTGGAGCAAGATTGAACTTGTAACACTGCATCCTGCTCCCTCTTCCAGCTTGGCCGTCATGCTCCGCTTGGCCGTCATGCTCCAGCCGAGCACTCTTCCAGCTTGGCCGTCATGCTCCAGCCGAGCACTCTTCCAGCTTGGCCGTCATGCTCCAGCCGAGCACTCTTCCAGCTTGGCCGTCATGCTCCAGCCGAGCACTCTTCCAGCTTGGCCGTCATGCTCCAGCCGAGCACTCTTCCAGCTTGGCCGTCATGCTCCAGCCGAGCACTCTTCCAGCTTGGCCGTCATGCTCCAGCCGAGCACTCTTCCAGCTTGGCCGTCATGCTCCAGCCGAGCACTCTTCAAGGTTTATGCTCTTCATCCAAGAAAGTGATGAACACTGAGTCAAATGGATAAAAAGTCATCCATTCTATGGTAAGGAGAACACCTGAGTCAAATAGTCAGGCGAATAGTAAAAAGTTGATGCGTTGTACAGCGACACCACCGTATGGAACATTCAGCCAACGAGAACAAAAGCGTTTCATCAGTCGCGGCAATGCCGAGGATGCCATCACCGATGAGAGGCGTGGGGAAGGGGGGCAGGCCGAGGGGAGTCGAGGACGAGCCGGGCACCTCAGGTGCATCTAAAGCGCTCAGAGTATAAATTCTGAGTCATGCAGTCACGTGGGGTCCGAGTCACACGGCCACGTGGATTCTGAATCGTGCTGCCACGTGGATCCCAAGGCATGGTGCCACTCGAATTCCGTAGCATGCAGCCACGCGGAGTCCACGTCACACAGCCGCTTGGGGTCCGAGTCATGCAGCCACGTGGACTTTGAGTCATGCCGCCACGTCAAGTTCACGTCATGCAGCCTCACGGAGTCCACGCCATGCAGGCACACGGAGTTCACGTCATGCAGCCACGTGGATTCTAGATTCCACCGCAAGCTATGTGCCCAGGCCTCTTGCTGGCATTGTGTAACATTATTGCGCGAACACGACTCCACTCGCGGGCTCGTGGACACCGCACCTTCAGTCTCGACGCTCTAGGACTTCTCGGCTGCATCCCTCCCCTCAGCCCCAGATGCTTGGTGGTGGTGACAAAATGCCAGACTGGGGAGGAACGGGGGGTGATCCAGGTGAGGACGGTGATGACGTGGAAAGGGCGCTGCGCAAAATATGGTCTCACATACTGGAGGTGGTAGCTCCCCGCCCAGGGGTCCGGTTCATGTCCGCTGGGGGGCACTCGGTGGCGGCGGTGCGCATGAGTGCTGCCATAAAAGAGGCCTTCGGTGTCAGCCTCCCTCCAGGTGAGCCGCCTCCTTTCCAGTAGCAGGCCGCTTTTGAGTAGCCCCCCAGCTGCCGAGGGGAGCCTCTACCCCCGCTGTGAGCTCTTGGAGTCGATCTCCCTGTGCAGCTCAGCTAATACGCCGCGCGCGCCTCTCCTCGCACCTCGGGTTCAAGTGATCCCGCGCATGTTGTGTTCACCTCGACGGCCGAGTCATTACAAATAGCTCAACTTCCTAGAGCCAATGGCGTTTGATCTTGATATGCGTTTGAGGATGTGCTGCAAGGGGGACCAGTCCCCCGCATGCATGCACCTGACCGTTCCACGCAGACTGCTTTGCCGGCTGTTGTGCGCACCGCACGATAGCCGCGCGCTTTGATCGACGGCGCAGCCACAGACCTGTGACCCCAGACAAGAAACTTAGGCTTCGTCCGCAAATGGGCATCGACGACAGCCACGCTTGAGCGCTGGGCACCCTAAGGCACTTTAAGGCACCCTGGCCTCTAAGAGCACTGCAGTGGTGAGGCGTGCGGGGCGGCGGTTTGTGCAGGGGAGCTCTTCAACTCCGACCCGACTTTGGCGGAGATGGGGGCACGCATCCAGGGTCTGCAGCGGGGGGATGCTGCGCGAAGCGAGGGCGACCTCGCCACCGCCGCTTCGGATGGGGAGCGCGACATTCAGGTGCCGCGAGCATCCCCTTGCGCTCCACCCCTCACGCTCCGCCCCTTCACGCTCCACCCCACCCTCACTCCGCCTCACGCTCTGGGCACCTCACACTCCACCTCACGCTCCACCTCACACCCACCCCTCACGCCCACCCCCTACGCTCCACCTCACGCCCACCCCCCACACTCACCCTCATGCTTCCCACCCCTCACTGGGCCCCTCATCGCCTACCCCTCACACTCTTAATTCTCACGCTCCACCTCACGCTGCCCCTGTGGCTTCATTTCACGCCACCCCTACGTCACCCCTTTGCGCTTCACCCCTCACGCTCCGCTCTTCACTGTGCCCACCCTCACAGTCCACCTCAGGCTCCACCCTCACGTCAATTTCCTCACGCTTCCGCCTCTCACGCCACTTCTTACGCTCCACCTCTTTACGCTCCACCCTCACGCTTCCACTCCTCATCATGCCTGCCCCTCACGCTCCACCCCCTCACGCTCCGCTTAGCATCCTTCGTTGATCGTTCCCGGCGATGGACGTAGATTTCCACATGCCACGCGATCTTGTACAGGAGGTCCACGTCAGCCCCAGCACACGACGCTGCGAGCAGTGGAATCCCCGGGCAACGCGCATCGAAGCGCGTGAACCCGTCGCGAACGAAGCGAAAGCTCCGTCACGCGCTTTGCTCTCCCCTGTTCTTTCCATGAGGGCATGGCGGCCTTCGCCTTGGATAGGAGGGCGAAGCTGCGGAGACGTTGCGAGGAGTGTTATCGAGCCCCCGGCATGCTGTCCCACGTGTACTCACCTCCGCGCTGGCTGCCGGAGGATTTATCCAAAGAGACCGGCAAACCGCCCAGGCAGCCATCGTGCCGTCAGAGAGACCGGCAGGTCGCCAACAGAGCCGGTAGTGTGGGTGGTGAGCCGACAGCTTGCTGGGAAACCCAGTAGGGCGCCAGGAGAACCGGCAGGTCGACCGGGAATGGCGCCCTGAAGAGCGTGTTGCGCCCTTGCTCAGTTGACCTGGCTGTTTGGTGTGAGGCGGTCGGAGCCGGCAGGCTCAGCCTTCAGGTCACGGGTTCGACGAGGCTGCGCTGGACACGCTCCTGTCCAGCTTAGTCATCGGTAACACAAGCTCCACCTCGAAGTACAAGGTACCACCGCGTGACGCAACATGTTATATGTGTATGCACAAGGCCCGGTGAACTGTTTTGTGTACATGTCATACACCTGGCGGTGCAGCGCATTGCGATGATTGCCTGGCGGTTTGAACCAGATACGGCCATGTGGCATGGCCTATTCGATGCAGCCACGTGGTTTGCGACATGGCGAGCAACATCAGAGAGCAAACCCAGCTTACCGCTCGGCGGAAAGCCCCAGGGAGAGCAACAAACGCACAGAGAAGATATTCTCCAATCCGACAGTGAATTTTGACATTAGGGTGTTACTCAATGTGAACGAGTCCTGGTGAGAGAAGGGTGTTACTCATTGTGGACGGGTCGTGCTAGAAACGGGTGTTATTCAATGTAGAAGGATGCCATTTGCACCTGCAGATTGGAGCTTTTTGGGGGGCGGGGATATACCCGCAGAGAAGTGCCGTCGTGAATTGAATCTTGATTCCGCAAATGCCGTCTCTCCCGGCCTTGGCTGGCTCCAAGCACCGCACAACCCTAAATATGAGCGCGGGGTGGGGGAGGGGAGGGGGAGTGCAGTGCCATGGTGCGGTGGTGTACGCGTACCGGCACGGGCAGGTGCTCCACAAGGCGTGGGGCTCTGCTGACGTGGCGGGCCGGCAGCCCATGAGCACAAGCAACATCCTCCGAATGGAGTCCTTGACGATGTTCGTGGTCGGGGCGCTGATGGAGATCCTCATGGACGAAGGTGCGCCTCAACCCCTCCCCACCGGGCGCGTGCTGTGCGACACAAAATAGGAGCCCCAACAAAAAGCATGACAAGCCGGAGCCTCGGCAAGAAGCATGACAAGCCGGATCCTCGGCAAAAAGCATGACAAGCCGGAGCCTCGGCAAGAAGTATGACAAGCCGGCGCCTCGGCAAGAAGCATGACAAGCTGGAGCCTCGGCAAGAAGCATGACAAGCTGGAGCCTTGGCAAGGTGGTGGGGCTGAGAGGAGTCGTGGCAGGTGGTGGGGCTGAGAGGGACCCTGGTGGGGTCCACATGCAGGCTATTTTGGTCTAGACGATCTAGTGGCGGATTGGTTGCCGGCGTTTGGAGAGAAGCGCTACGTGGCATTCTCCATTAAGGTGCGTGCGCGCAGTGGGAAGTGCTTGGATGCGCAGGGGGACACGTGGCTGATGTGCAGACGCGTGCCAGCCGTGCGCTCTCTTCCCACTGCCGTGTAGGAGCTCGGGGAGCTTCGGTGGGAATAGCATCCACCCGCTTTCTGAGGTGATCACTGGTGGGTGGCACGTGGCAGCGTGTGCGGCTGTGTGTTATAGCCCCCCCAGGGGCGGTCGAGTGAACCTTTGGGACGCATTGTACATCATTTGTGACGCACATGACGCCAGGATGCCCACTTTCAATCCGGAGCTGATATCTCTATGACGTTCAGGTTTTTTTCAGCCTTTTGGTGCCATTTACGCGTGACACCGGGGCCCTCAGATGTGCCCTCGAATTCAAGCTCTCACCTTGCCCCCCCCAACAACCACCCCAAATACTTTGTTTCGGCAACCCTCTACCATCTTGGGATACTTTACACGCCGCTTGAAACGAAGTGATTCGGCCTATGCAGCCAGATTAGTCACCTCAACCAGTCAGCCCCAGCCCCCCCCGCCACAAGGCCACTTTCAACAAACGTATATACCACCATTTTGCACTGAAATTAGGGCGGCACAGGGCAAGCCCTTGCTCCCAAACTCACTTCAGCCTAAAAAGCATGTGAAGTTGAGAATCAGCCTAGAAATGACATTCCAAAAAGAGATTTTCTCTCACACACTTAAAAGCATGTAAGAAGAAGCTATTTTAATGAAATGTTATGCAGTGTGCCTGTTGGCAATGAGATGTGAAGAGCAAAAGAAACAGCTTATTTCGGCTCAAAACGGCTCAACTGAGTCTATTTATATCTCCAGTGCGCATCAAAAACCACCTGAGGGCTATTGGAACTTGTGACAGTCTCATCGCACTACTGTCACAAGCTTGCACTGCCCGCATTGAACGGGTGTTGTCCCTTATCGCGCATCTGAGGGAACCCACGGCCAGGGGTCCCTTATCGCGCATCTCAGGGACCCCACGGCCCGGGGTCCCTTATCGCGCATCTGAGGGAACCCACGGCCCGGGGGCCCTTACCGCGCATCTGAGGGAACCCACGCCCTGGGGGCCCTTACCTCGCATCTGAGGGAACCCACGCCCCGGGGTTGCGGCGGCTCCAGAAAGAAGACTACTTCAAGCTCCCGGCGTCGCCAGAGGTGAAGGTGCGCAGCTCGACCTGCCCACGGCAACCGCTCTTCTCACTGATCGATTGGCTCCCCCCTTCCCCCCCCTCCGCTCTTCTCACTGATCGATTGCCCCCCTCCCCCGGTCTTCTCACTGATCGCCCCCCCACTCCCCCTCCGCTCTTCTCACTGATCGATTGGGCCTGGTTTCTGCTTGCAAGGATCCTCGGCGGGGTGTCCACAGGGATCGCCATTGGGTGCAAACATTGCGGGGCGCCGCATGGCAAGCGCGATGTGCGAAATTGATTTGAGCGCACGTCACAGGGAGCGTGAGGGGGCGCGGTGGGGGATGAGAGGATGGGGACAGGGGGCGGTTCTCCACCCGATACGTAAGGAAGTGCACTACTACGGCAAGATGCCCGTGTCACGCCAGCTCACGGTGCAGGACTGCTTGGCCGAGGCCACAGGGCTGCCATACTTCCTGTGGTCGTGCCCTTTCGGCGGCTTCGGCAACGTGAAGTATCACCTGGGGTACGCTCTGGTGTTGGAGGCGTTCCCTCAGTGGCGCGATGCTGGCGGCCACCCTGGCCGTATCTCCCACAGCATGACGCTCGGTGCGCCCCGGCTCCCTCACCCGATGACGCTCAATGCCCTCCGGCCCCACCCCACACGCCCGCAGGCGGCGTTCCGCTTGAGGCCTTTAGAGCGCCACTCGATGCCTGCTGTCGGATCGGCCCCGAATGCCCCATTTCACCTTGCTTGCGGTGTCCACGTCGATGAGGCCTTTAGAGCGCCACTCGATGTGTGCTGTCGGGTCGGCCCCAAAGGCCCCATTTCACCTCGCTTGCGGTGTCCACGTCGATGAGGCCGAAGAGTGTTTGGGTATACTCCTCGTCGATGTTTCCTATCAGAACGAACGGTTGCTTCCCATCCCCATACGTCTTCGATGTAGGCGAGCATAGGGATGAGTTGCCTGCCGCCTTCTGATCGGCTGCCGCAACAAACCCTCTGATCTGGGCCCGCTCGCTCCTGGCGACGCCCGCCATCCTCAGCCCAGTCCTCCCGGAGATGCGGAACTGGACCCTGATGTGCTCCGCCTCCACCTCGTCATCCGATAGGTGCATGTCGGTGCTTAGAAATCAGCGCTGACAAATGGAGCACATCAGGGGCCAGTTCCGCATCTCCGGGAGGACTGGGCTGAGGATGGCGGGCGTCGCCAGGAGCGAGCGGGCCCAGATCAGAGGGTTTGTTGCGGCAGCCAATCAGAAGGCGGCAGGCAACTCATCCCTATGCTCGGCTACATCGAAGACGTATGGGGAGGGGAAGCAACCGTTCGTTCTGATAGAAAACATCGACGAGGAGTATATCCAAACACTCTTCGGCCTCATCGTCGTGGACGCCCCAAGCGAGGTGAAATGGGGCCTTCGGGGCCGACCCGACAGCACACATCGAGTATTGCAGGGAGTCAGCGAGTGTGGACTCGTGTGCTGGCTATCGCCTAGATGTCATCACTGCTCAAGCAGCTGAGCATCGCTCGCAACAGGTGTTAACCCACACGGAGTGACAGGTGGCACGGGGCAACGCACTCCACGTCGCGGCAAGCCTCTACGTACCCACACCGGCACTCCACGTGTGCGCCAACAACCGCCATACTAGAGCCATGACGAAAGCACCACGTCTGCGAAGTCTGTGATTGCGATATCCGCCCCAAAATAGGTGTTGTTGGCATCGTGGTAGGCTGCGCGAGCTGAGCTGGTTGAAGAGGGGGCGGGGGGGCGGGGGGCGCATAGAGGACTATGTCAACTGCGTGGCGCGGCTGCCCCACATCACGGAGCCGGGAAGCTTTGAGTACGGACAGGGGATGACGATCGCGTCGCGCATTGCCGAGGTCGGTGTCACTGCTTCGAGGCCAAGCCGCGTGCAGCCGCATTTCAGCGTGCACGCGACGGCATCGCGTCCACGTCCTCGGAGCAGTCAGTCCACGTGGCATAAGCGGCATGCTTGCGGTGCTCTTTGACCGCTCAGTGAGCGCACTCCACGGCTCAAAATTTTGCACGGGACGCCAGACATCGACCTTGTGGCGGCACACAACATGCCAGGTTGGAGATGGCGCCTCGGCCACGGTTCTTGCGTGTGTGTGACCCGGTCGCGATCTATTCGTTTTCGACTGTCTGGTTCGTACAGAGCTCGTACACCAAAATTTTGCAAAATGGTAGGTAAGAAAAACTGAAAACAAACTGACCCGTTAGATGGGGCAACTCTGTTTCCGAGAAATCCCTCTCGTCGTTAGTTTTGCTGATATGAATGAAAGTGGCGTTTCCGTAAGTCGTTATGACATCCTGGAAGATGCAGTCAATATGACGCCTTCTTCATGAAAATAACTTTTCGAACCTAAAAGAAATGAAATATTTGCTGACGGACGCTCTGAGAACAAAATAATCTGTTTCTGCTGCGGTTGCGCGGATCGGCTGTAACAGAATATTTTGTTCAGTCAATATTGAACAAAATATTGGCCGAAGCATCGGGGCTGGCTCTTAAATCTTCCCCGTTAAATGTCAGAAGCCGGGGTATTGTCACGGTTATGAGTGACGACAACGTCCAATCTTGAGAGTCAGAACGTTCTCAGAGCGTCCGTCAGCAAATATTAATTTCTTTTAGGTTCGATTTTTTTTCCATGACGAAACCGTCATATTGATTGCATCTTCCAGGAAGTCATACCGACTTACGGAAACGCCCCTTTCATTCATATCAGCAAAACTAACCACGAGAGGGATTTCTTGACAACAGAGTTGCCCCATCTAACGGTTCAGTTTGTTTTTAGTTTTCCTTACCTGTCATTTTGTAAAGTTTCGGTGTAGGAGCTCCGTACAAACCAGACAATAGGAAACGAACAGATTGCTGCCGGGTCACACGCACACACACAAACAGGCGTGGGTACATAGTGCAGTCTCCTGTGGCTACGGGATGCCAAAGGAGTAGCAAGGATAAGCATACACACACAGAGAGGACCTAAGCTGGGTAGGTGCAGGTGCAGAGCATGCGTGCAGAGTGCACCCTTGAGCTTGTGGATGCGCTGGGTGGGCAGGTGGCCTGGGAGCGCAGGCACGGCGCCTTCAAGCCGTTCTCGAGCATCTTGCGCGAGCGCCTGCTGCACCCACTGGGCATGCGAGATTCTTTCTACTTCACAGCGGACCCCTCCCAGGTCCGCCCCGAACGTTGCCTCCACTACGTCGCCATGTATATATACTGTATATATATATATATATATATATACGTTGTATATATGCTTGAGGGGTTATACACACACACACCAGGCCACGGGGCGCGGTTGCTGGCCGTGCTGCAACTAACAGTGATGAGCATCTGTTGGGAAGGCGACGACCGGTTGGTAAACTATCGGCCACCGGGAGGGCTTGGAACACACAGGCAAATGTGGGGATGGGACCCCAAGTAGGAGTAGTACAACACGACAGTTGCGGTGCAAGTGTGGAGCGCATCGCTCAAGTTTGAAGCTTCCTCGCAGGGCATTCAGTGCAAGGGCTTCAGTCCCATAGAGTTGGTACTGGGGGTAGAGGGTTGCAAGCGCAGATCGGTGGCGGTTACGCAAGATCAGATGGGGGCAATCCAGTTCATCATTCACAGCCCCTTGAGACAGCCCTTGGGGATTCCGGCCGTGTCCTGGGTAGGCAAGCTCTCTTGAGACCGGGCTCTAGGGTAGGTAGAGGGCAGAGAGGTGGTCCCGAGCGTGGGTTTGGTGGTGGAGAGATGGCTCGAGCAGATCGGGGGATAGAGGTGAACCGGCTCTAGAGACACGGCAGCGGCGCGTCGGCAGTGCACATGCAGAGGGGCTCAGATGGCCCAGTGAGGCTTAGGGGGTCCCACTCTTCGCTAATGAGCTCCGAAGAATCCGGATAAGTGTCCCAAAGAGTGTGCCGAATCCTTTGATCCCCGGCGTGGATACGTAGTGCAACCGATCTTCAGTGGCTACGGGGTGCCAAAGGAGTCGGTCCAAGGATAAGCACACACGTATATATAACATATAAGCCAGGAGGGCAAACGACCTCTTCAATGCGGCCATTTTGACACTTGCTCCCGCTTGTAAGCCATCTCCAGGGTGCCGGGCCGAGGGTACCCACAAGCCGCTCGAGGGCTCTGGGGAGGGTGCGCTGTACGAGGACTCCTTGAGGGTTATGTGGGGGGCAAGGGCTGGAGGGGGATTCACGAGGCCCTGCACGTGGCGGGCACTGTGTCAAGAGCTCTGAGGCTGGATGGCTTTGTGGGGGCAGGCGTTGCGGTGAGGGCATCTTGCGGGCTCCACGGGGGGATGGGGGCTGCAGTGAGGGCATCTTGCGGGCTCCACGAGGGGGGATGGGGGCTGCAGTGAGGGCATCTTGCGGGCTCCACGGGGAGAGGTGGGGGGCGCGGTGAGGGCTTCTTGAGGGCATTAGGGGGGACGCAGGCGGCGCGGGTGGTGGATCTATTATACTCATATTCAGCACAGGAGCACGCCCTCCGCATCCCCAGCCACGCCCACGGGCACTACCACACCGAGCAGGCCACCCACGCTCCAGGAGGGACACTCACGCTCGGCAGCAGGAGCGCCCCTGCGCCGCCGCGGCCTCGACGCGCCCTGCCAATGCCGCCGACAGGACCCTGCGTGCCGATTCATCCCGGTGTCACTGAAGTCGGTTGCACCCTCCCCTGTTGCCGCTGACTGCGACTGCCATATCGGCAGCTGAGTGGTATCGTGCGGTCAGAAGAGAGTGGGGTCAAGCCATATCGTGCGGTCGAGGGCCCATATGGCTCCCAACTTGGCTCCCTTGGAAGTTGACGTTGCGAGCCGGCATCCGGCGCCATCTTGTGTTTGGCGCACCTGGGGGGCTCCCTTGCGTGGAAATCAAGCGGAGGGGATGTCGCACGGGATGGTTGACACTGGCGCGCTTACGGGCATTGGTTGATCTGTAGGCCTCGTGGCGGCGACTGAAGCGCCTCGGTGGTGACTGGAGGGTGCTGCAGAGGTCTGCACATGACTGTGGAGGACTACGCCCGGCTGCTACATATGCTCCGCCGGCAGGTGAGCGCCCATGTATTTATCGCCGGGCGGTGCGCATGTGGTGCAGGGGTGGCAGAGACGGGGGAGCGCGTTATGACCGGGCGGTGCGCATGTGGTGCAGGGGGTGACAGAGATGGGGGAGCGCGTTATGACGGAGCGCGCGGTTCACCGCCTCCTCGCAGAGGACAAGCTTCAAGACCTGGTGCGCTGTGACTCGCCCTTCGGCCAATCAGCATCCTACAACTGGATTGCCCTTTGGTCACTAAGATTGCTTGGTCCTTTGGCCAATCAGACTGTCCGCCTCGCACTTTGGCCAATTGGATTGATTGGTGATTACTTTGAGGATGGATGCCTCGCTCTCGAAGGATGTCTGCGGGTTTATGGATGAAGGGGCGCTTCTTCCGCCAGCACCAGGAGAGCTCAAGCGGCCCGCGCCTTCGTGCAGAGCTTGGCGGGGCGACGGCAACGGGGCTGGCGCATCGCAGGCGAAGCAGAAGAAGAGTTTTTTCTATTATCTGTGGAGCAACTTCGTTCCGACGGCGCCTGTGTTTGACCCTGCGAGGCACCGCTGGGGGTTCTCGAGTGGCACCTACCTTTCGTACCCCCTCCATGCGGATGAGCCAGGGAAGACCAAGGTGCGTCCCACGTGGCGCACTCTGACCACTCGCACCCGGAAGTAGCGTACGTGCAAGTTGGCTGCTTGCCGTTGGCCTGGAGGGCAGCTGTCTGCCGAAGCTATTTTTGTGGTTGGGAGCATATGCACCCAGACGTGCAGTGTGTTGAGTCTCGCAGAATATGCCTCGACCCGTTATACATAGAATCGCGAAATAGCATCCGCGGCCGGCATTCTTGGCCGTATTGTTCTGCGGGTCCTCGACGGTTGGATCCTAAAACCACTGTATTGGGATGCCGCTCTGACGCGGTTTCGGCAAAAGCATCCACTTCCGCAGTGCCAACAAGGATGGCCTTGCCGCACCTACCAAAAGTAGTGAGAATGGGGCAAGCAGTGCCAACAAGGGGGGCCTTGCCGCATCTGCCAAAAGTAGAGAATGGGGCAAGCAGTGCCAACAAGGGGGGCCTTGCCGCATCTGCCAGAAGTAGAGAATGGGGCAAGCAGTGCCAACAAGGGGGCCTTGCCGCATCTGCCAAAAGTAGAGAAGGGGCAAGCAGTGCCAACAAGGGGGCCTTGCCGCATCTACCAAAAGTAGAGGAGGGGCAAGCAGTGCCAACAAGGGGGCCTTGCGCATCTGCCAAAAGTAGAGAATGGGGCAAGCAGTGCCAACAAGGGGGGCCTTGCCGCATCTGCCAAAAGTAGAGAAGGGGGCAAGCACGGAGCAGGGTTAAGACAGGAGTGTACAGAATGTTTAAATGATAGCGTTATGCGAGTCACGATTGGCAGTATGTGGGCACAGTGTTGTTTACACGCTTTCAACTATCATGGCGAGAGCGCCTCCAGAAGCGCGCTCGCCTGTCGCTCCCTGCCTGCCTGGAGTGCTTCTCGTCCAGGTATACAGAGCGGCGCGGCATGCGTAGGTGCGCCATCGCCCGACCCCAGGAGCTCAGGAGACGTGAGGACGCAAGGCGAGCAGTGAGGGCATGACGGTATCGCCCACCGCACCGGAAAGGGAATCGGGCCGAGCAGGAATATGCGAACTGGGGACGAAGCTTTGTGGACACCCACTACTACTTGTGGCGGGCAGAAGACGCCTTCATCATTTACGGAACCAATGTCAGTGGGGACAGCCCGATGTGTCTCATGGTGCGCTCGTAGGGGACGAGCCCGCCGGATCCTAGGGAGCTCACTTCTCAACTTGGAGGAAGGACTGCGCTGAGCCGAAGGATGCACCGAGCGCACGAGTGCCACGCGTGCACTTTTGCTAGCAGTTCCCGCGCAGCAGACAACCTCGGGTGTGCGGACGTTTTGGACCCTCGCTGCCGGCGCATCCGTCATGCCCGACGCATATTGGGACCAAGGATGTGCATGTGCAGCACGCACAGTGACTCATGTTTCTGTGGATTAACGGTCACTGAGCCTCCGCGTAGGTATAGCACATGTCCAGATGTCCAGTTGTGCATGTGACACATGTCCAGATGTCCAGTTGTGCATGTGACACATTCGCTTACCCACCTGCCGGCATCTTGCTATGGTTGGTACCCGCCATCTCCGCCGCGAACTCTCTTCAGCATCCTCCATCTGCATTTGCTGCACTGACCCCTCTATCACTGCACAGTGATGCGGTTTGGTGCAGCTTCAGGAGGAGGAGAATGCAAGCATCCTTGACTGGGCCGAATAAAGTTGAGGCTGGGTACTTTGTCGCAGGGCCATAAAAATCGGTGCTTCGTGGACCCAATCGCCAGGTATGGCATCCTCCACTCCTATTGGGTGGAATAAATGCCATCTTGACGGCACTTTGCCCCCCGTCCCTGCGAAACTGATCCGAGCCACAGCTTGGAGTGCCCACACATCCTTTGAACGGGTGTCCTTCATTTCGGTACTCAAACGCATTCCCTCGGCCTGCACCTCCTTTGACGTCGATGCGGTGCTACATGCGTGTTTAGAAAGAGTTGCTCAACGGGATCTGATTCGCTGGATGCCTTCAGAGTGCATTAGCCGCTGATCCCGTTCAAACGGTATTAACCGTCGATCCCCAGTGTGGGCGCTCAGTGCAAGATTTCTCAGGCGGCCTGGTATACCTGGCATCGGCGATCTTGAAATCGGTGCAAAGATCAGCGCATGCCCACGCGGTATCTATGCATCCTTCCAACAAATGGATTTCCAAAACAATCAGAGCTCCAAATTGTAACCTGAACCAGGTCCTGGGGGGGACTGCCCTAGAATTTCGACGTAAGGCGCTGCGAGGCGCGCTGCGTGAAGTGAAACACGGGCGTCCCGCCACGGAGAGGCGCTGGGGCTTGCTTGTTTCGGTGGTACTCTCGTGGGGGCCACTGCTCTATTATTGGCGCATGAGAAAGCAGTGGGCAGCTTGATGCTCTATTATTGGCGCATTAGAAAGCAGTGGGCAGCTGGCTGCTCTATTATTGGCGCATGAGAAAGCAGTGGGCAGCTGGCTGCTCTATTATTGGCGCATGAGAAAGCAGTGGGCAGCTGGCTGCTCCAGAGAAAGCTTGAGAGAAGAAGCCACTGCCTTTAAACACGGAGGCTTGCTCGACTCAAGTGCTACAGGCTGATCAGTGAGGCGCTAACGGAGGCGCTCGCATGGCTCAGTGAGGCTTCGGGGAGTCCCGTCCTCCACCAGCGAGCTCCGGAACAACTGGATAAGTGTCCCAAAGTGTGTGCTGAATCCTTTGATCCCGGGCGTGGGTACATAGTGCAGCCGATTTTCTTTTCTGTGGCAATCTGGTGGCTTGGGTTTGGGTGGCCAACAGTTTGGTCCAAGGGTAAGCACACGCGCAGAAGCGGGATCCTACTTGGGGCTAGTTGGGGTTCCACTGCGGAGCCTCGCGGAGGGGGTGACTGCTTGGGGCTGGTTGGGGTTCCACTGCGGAGCCTCGCGGAGGGGTGACTGCTTGGGGCTGGTTGGGGTTCCACTGCGGAGCCTCGCGGAGGCGGTGACTGCTTGGGGCTGGTTGGGGTTACACTGCGGAGCCTCGCGGAGGGGGTGACTGCTTGGCTTGGCTGGGTCAGTGACCACGAGTGGGTAGACTGAGGAGCGCGGCAGCGGCTGTGTGGCGTCCGACCACATGCGGTCCATCTTGCGGAGGGGGATGGCGAGACGCGGCAGCTCTGGGGATGCCCGTCCCTCAGGCATTCCCTGCGGGCCTGGCAGGAGCGCCACGTGGACGCTCGCATGTCGAAGGGAGCCCAGGTGAGCTGGAACCCCACTGGGATCTAACAGTCCCGGTGGTACTTCCAGCGGTGGTGGCTGGTGGACGTTGGCCAACCACTAGCAGTGCGCTAGGCTGAATGATCCTCTGACCAGGGCACGGCGGTAGCTTCCTGCAATGTGGATTTGCTTTTACAGTTTCTTACGCTTTCAATCGCTTTGGAGTAGTGTCACCAAGGACGCGCCACCTCGGTTTTGCACACGCGTGCGCTCTCACAAACAGATCAGATGCTGGATGAATGTCCAGAAGCGCGTGCTGTATCATTTGATGCACGTCGTGGGTACATGGAACAGCTCTGCACAGGGCGTCTTGCTTGTGATTGGTAACGAGATCAGTTCAAGAACAAGCAAGCAGAGGGGGGAGGGAGATGCTGTGGGGAGGACCTAATCAGCTTGCCCAACCACGGAATGCTCGGAGCAAGGTTCTAGGCATGATTGGGGCGAGTGTTGGGAGCAGCTCGCTGCAGACGCAATCAGCTGCGAGCTGCTCAGAGCATCCTGAGTGTCTTGAAGGGTCACTTCAAGATGCGCCGCAAGTCATGGGTGGGAAGGCTGCTGTTGAATATGACTGTGGAAGTTTTGATGCTTGTTGAGAGCTTGCATCAGAGGCTTTGTCCTTGCGAGGTGGCTGTGGCAGCTCGAATCAGTACTGTAAGCCGGCTTTTGGTTTCAGTAGGCAAGCAGAGGAGTCACGAAAGCGCTCAGGTGGCTCACTGTGGCATCGGGGGTCTCGATCTCCAGTGAATCCGGATGGATGTCCTGAATGATGTGTTGAAGCCTTTGTTCCTGGGCATATGCACATAGTGCAGCCATATAGAATTTGTTCTGAGACAGTCTGGTGGCTCAGAGAGTGGCGGCGTTGAAGTATGTATCCCCAGCATGAGCATACTTGGGGGTCTAACTTTTCGTCTTGATTGCTTGGTCTAACTTCGGCCGGGCGTGCCATGCACCCTCGCCGTGTTTGTTTGCGGAGCAGGGCATTCAAGACCAGTTGGTTGTAGAATGATTGCTTCGCCGTGAAAGACATGATGAGATCGGGCCCAAGATGCAGAGTTCATAAATCACGAGTAGGCATGCAGTCAAAGGAGGAAATGAGCTGGATGCATGGCTGCATTGTGATCTAGCATAGACAGACGTATTAGAAGGCAGCAATTTGATCGAAAATAGAGATGAATGTCGAATAGGGAATAGCATATCACTAAGCTAGAATCAGGCGTCATACTATTCAACTTACTCACAATGCAATTAAATAGTGATAACGTCAGAACTCGTATGTAGCATGCTAAGGAACAAACAGTGGCGGTAAGGGCACACCGTGGTAGAAGCACAGCTGTAAAAATATGCACTGCAATGAAGCACCTGCCAACGCCGCCATTCATATGCGCATGTGCATGTGTACACCCGTACGTGTACATATGCACGTGCAGTTTGTACCAGACTTACAACGATCTCAAGAACGCAACAAGTACAAAGGTTTGGAGCAGGGAATGCCGTCCAGCACGTTTATTTGTGAGGTACAGTAGTATAATGGAGCATGCCCACCCTGCATATGACCAATGCGCGATTCAATCGGGATAGATTTGTAGAAGATATGTTGTAGACACCGTGATAGTTGCGGCGAACTAGCGGTAAATGGTGCAAAAACAAAATAAGGTTGTAGAACGGGAAATATCGCCGATGTTCCACATAATGGTGTGGGGATCATAGCTTTGTGATGGCTGAAGTCGCCAACACCATTTTGACATTTTGTGCGATATGTTGGCTCTAACCCCCGATTAAGCTTGAAATCCAAAACAAGGAGAATACGGAGACATCAGAGTATCAACGAAACTACTGGTCGTCCAAATGCTACACCGCGCACGAGATCGCACACCATATTGGCGGCGCTACTGAGAATATATCGAATTCAGCCCATCTGGGTCGCGGAAGTGGACATATACATGTTTGAGATATGTTGTAGCAATTCGAATCGATGTGCGTATACGACATCGATGCTCCATCCGGGCGTGTGTGGCCACCGACCTCGCCCCATCAGGACCTAAATGAGCACATATCGCCATGGGAAAATACAGTTGCGTCAATATATCCTCGCGAATGATGCCACCGACGAAATCCAGGTGCCCGTCCAACCCCTTCGTAGCCTACCAGCCAGTGCATGTCTGTCGTTCATTGCTGCACGGTCCTTTACGCTCGATCAACTTCGAGACGAGGCGGGCACGAAGGAGAGTCAAGCTGGAGCGGAGCGCCACCAAGCCCACCGATGTCCGACGAGGGCGACCTGGCAAAGACTGGCCTCCTGGTGTTCACAGCCCAGGCGGATGGAACCACGGCAGTCGTGAGCGTGGAGCGAGAAGCAGCACCTGAAGGAGAAGCTCGAGCCCTGCATTCAGCTTTTGATTATATTGACTCGGCAATGCACGGTATTCTCCTACAGATGATGCGTGCGCCGCATGAAATCTGCCGCGGTACATTTCATATACTTGAATATTTCCCAGGGATGACCACCATCGATTATGCATGCTTTTATCAAGTATCCCCTTTCGCACCCCCTTGCCGCAAAATATGCATCGATTTGATATTATGTGCTGATTAATTACCATGCGCTGGAGCCAAGGATACAACCTGAGCATCGCAAATATTACGAAGTGCACTCATTGTAGCGGGTCCCGGAAAACACCGGGCCGCACACACCCTGCTGCACGCAGGGGATTGGAGTAATTTCATGCGGGCACAACATGCTCACATACAGTTCATTCTTACGAGATATCCTTACAATGACCACAAAACATAATACTCTTACTGAGATAAATGTTCATCCCAAAAAAGTGTGGTCTGAGTACTTTGTTTCAACACTCTGGGGGATTTTGAGTGCACATACCATTATATACATTTGATTAAATCGGCCTTAGCGTAATGCCACATATGATATACCAATAACATAACCACTATTTCAAAACACTTTTGCTTCGTCTGTTTCTATACACCTTCAGGTCTTGATAATTGCAGCTGGAACTTGACCGATCCAAAATATTTCAACAATATTCCAAACATGTATACTAAGAACCGATGCTTCTAACCTTCTAACAGGTGTTTAGACAGGTGTTTAGGATGGCAGAATTAAGTCTTAGGTGGGGGGAGGATTTGGTTGGCCAGTTCTACATTCAGCTTCACAGGCAAAGGAGGCATCTGTGACATGACCCCGGGCATATGCGCCATCCTGATTCCCATCGAAGCAACCAAAAGTGAGCCGCATATTCAAAGGAACTGAAACCGATAGGAACAACACGCTGACTTAGAATTATCCCACAGAACTGTAAAAGGGTTCAAGGGAAACCACAGGGTCGAAGCACTGCAAGAGAAGGCTGGAGTCTCACCCATTGAGCACTTTGAGAATATTGTCTCTAAACTTTGTGACCAACTCGATGTTCTCATGTACTCTACAGGCATGCAGATTCTGCTCATAAAACCGCCCTGACTTCAATTACTAGTATAGTGGGTTCAACAAATCAAGCAGGGCCCTGAGCCTGCACTTAGCTTACGCCAGCAGCTGGCCACCAACGGTGTCGCAAGCATTCTAACATGAGGTCGTGCGCAGTCAGCCAACAGGGTCAAACTCCACCCTGGAATCTCATCCTCGGCCAAGTTCAAAGGCATAACTTGGCCTTGGTCTGAAATAGTGCACGGCATAGGTGGCGGAAAAAGTGGACTTGCATTCTAGAAGTGCAAAAGAAACACGCCCAAGCAGGCCTCGACACCACCTGCCGAAGGGCCGGGCCTGGGGCGGCTGACCACAATAATACGAGGGAGCATGTGGTGCTGCCTCAGAGCGACCCGGTAAAAGACACAGTATCAGCTTCACTTTAATATCTATTCTACTATGACTCAGAGGCGCGCAAACCCGTCGCCGCGTCACCAGCACAGCCCGCACAGAGCGCACCCGGCACACCACGTGGTCTGCAATACCCAAATAGAGGGCGCCTAAAGAATCGTCACACACACGTCCCGCACAGAGAGCGCCCGACGTTTCCTCCCCACGGACGTCACCCACACGTCCCGCACAGAGAGCGCCCGACGTTTCCTCCCCACGGACGTCACCCGCACGTCCCGCACAGAGAGCGCCCGACGTTTCCTCCCCATGGACGCAGCCGGCACTTCACGCAGCGGACGCACCTGACGGATCTGATTTACTACCGTGATGTTTTGGTCCAAGACTTGAGCGGTTGCATCACTCAACTGTCACCCAGCAGAATGCACACGCGAAACTCAGAACCAACGCGGCGCGGCAGCAGGAGCTGGTTGAAGCCAAAGGCTTAGAGAGGAGCGCGCCGGCGCGTGAGTGAGTTCCTCGGCGGCTCGAGTGGGGCAAGCGCAGGGCACAAATACCGGGGGCTTACCCCGCCCACTGTGTTAGCACCGTGGTCCTCCAGTTGCGGCATGGACGCCGCATAGGACATGGTGTTCACTGGATCTATGCTGTTCATGGGTCCTGGACCATTCATACCACCCATCTGGGGGTGCATCATTTGGGGGTTCATTCCAGGATTCCCTCCCATGCCCATCATCTGCGGTGGCGGCATTGTGTTGACGCCGTTCATAGCCTGTTAGGCACCGCATCGAACCGCAAAGATATTAGTGACAGTCCTCTTTGACGTTCCTGAACTGCCTCAAGCTTCAAAACACCCTCTTACAGACACATCACAACCACCGAGAGTAGGTCTCCATGCTACTGTACCAGGCTACGACGATCACGGCAAGCCCAACTAGCTGCTGCTTCAACCCGGTTGTAGTCTGATTACTACTCAGGCGAGCGGTTTCTTAAGTGGGAAGAGCACGGCGCGAAACGGCGTTGTGACAGGCGCCGGAGGGACCATAATCGACAAGTCCTAGAAGAACACCACACAGCGAGTAGAATGTTGCGCTCACCTGAGATCCCAAAGAACCAGTTGGCATGGCTGGTGGAGCGTGCATCTGAAGGCAGTTGGCAGACCCAAGAGGCGATCAGCGACTTTCAGCCTCACGAAACGGGCGACGGCACAGGTACTGGGTTCATACAGGGAACAGAAAAGTGTTTCGTGGAATAGATTATCAACAGCGAGAAGATATTTAACTTGAGGGGCTCTAGATCCGCTTCGCTCAGCAGGACCATCTGTGAGCTCAGGCTTCAAGAAATTCCAAGGACTGTTCCATGGTTTCAGGAAAACGAGAGGAGGGTTGCGGCTCCACAAGAGGAGTGCACGCTGGCTCCGCCTTCAACACAAGGAAAGCATGGCAGACGCACCCCGACTGAGAAGATAGATTGGCTTCGTGGTTCGCGCTCCCTGGTCTTCTCTTGTTTCACCTTCTTGCCGTTCGGTTCTTCAGCTTGCTGCTGAATTCGCCAACGAAGAATAGACTCATTTCCCGAACGGTGTATGCAACTTCAACTTCAGCAACGTGCAGCAGTTAACGTTCGATAGCTGAAGCAAGATAAAAATCGTCGGTAGCGCTAGCAACTTCTCGCAGAAGTCCTTATGCATATACGCGGAAGTCTGTTCGCGAGCATAGCGTGGAGGACTTGTGAGTCATTTCACAACCTGTGGCCCCTCTGCTTTACAAAGAGGCTCACGAGTGATACAGGGCCCCGAGAGGAACAAGTTTTCTCGGAAGAGAGCAGACCTTCCGCTTCTTCTTGTTGTCTTTCAACTTGTTCCAACGCACCCGTAGTGCCACGTCTCTCACAGTTTTACCTGATATAGTATTAGCAACCTGCAGCAACACTCAGACGATGCAGCTCAGATACTGGCGTTAGCCTCTCGGATCTTGAATGATTGTTTAGAGAGCCTCTAAGATCTGATCGGCGGTTATCGGCTTTTGAAGGAGGAACAAGTGATAGGAGAGTATAACCTGGACGAATCGTTGAAGGGGGGAGAATTTGTCAGAAGGAAATCTTTGAAGAGCAGATTCCAGAGATGCTTGTTCTGCCGAAGTCCATTCAACCTGAAGTCGCGAAACATTTTCAACCTCAGACGCCATATCCAATAGCGCTATGAGAGTAGTGTGAGAGGTTTTCACAGTTTCAATAGATACCACAGGTCACCGCTTGCCCAAGGACAGGTAAAAGTATGCGTTCCTCCTCTCCCGGAAAGTCCTCTCACAAAAGCACGATAGCTACGGCTCACGTGGTAGGTGCTTCGTGGTTGAACCAGAATAGGAGCTCGAGGCTAGTGTGCCAGGAGATGTGCTTCTTCAGGATTTCAAGAAAGGAAAAACAAAACGAAAATAAAAGTCCGGATAGAACGAGTTGGTCCACTTTCGGAGTATAATACAAGTTCTGCGAAGAGTGTGGAGGGGAACCTCTTTGTGGGCGTCGGAAGTGACTTGTACTTCCAGGGGCACGGTAGAAAACTTTTGGGGGGCCAAGAAAAAAAGTGAAATACTTGAGCGTCAGTGTGATACTAGATACTCAGTGGCATACTAGTTCCGAAGCGAACTTGTATGTGACCAACGGTAAACAAGCAGAAGGCCCTTCAATCATCTACCCACCAGAAACCTTTTATGCGCAGGCAGCGATTTCACGTTGCTTAGTCACCTTGGAAACTGCAGTTCCATCATCTGTTCGAACATCTCCTCCGCTCAAAGGACTAGAGGGGTAACCAGCCGAACTGCATCAGGTGTAAGTTATAAGTCAGTGAAGACCCGAGGTATCACTGGAAGTTAGTCGCTCCCTTGGACTGGGAGAAACTTCGGTTTTCCGAAGAGTAGAAACTTCTTTTGACAGAAATTGTAGTGCACCTTGAAGAGTTACTGAGCCGCAAGGAACCGCCATTGTCAAGGTCTGTCTCAACAGGGGTGGAATTTGTTCCGTTTTCCATCGAAGTCACCAGAATCAGCAAGGGGGATAAGTGTGCTGCCAACTTCAGCAGGCATGAAAATCACCCATACTTGATCTTCCTACCTACTCTCGTGTGCCACACCAGTCATAACCTTGCAAGCCTACGCACGTTCTGTGCTGCAGGGTTAAACAGGCCAGGAAGCACGGGCAGAGGGCGCGCGGCTTTTGCAAAAGGCAGTGCTAACGACTAAAGCAGGCGAGAGATTTTTAACAGTTGCCGCTAAGATGCTTGCATTTGGGGGGAGCCCGACGTATGTCAACCAACCTAGATAAACGTAAGAATGTTATGCCTAAAGAAGGTCACTTTCCAAGTGTTAACAGTTTCTACCTCAACAGTCTGCCGATTCAATGGGGGCGAGAGGAGAGACTCAACTACACGTGCGGATTGTAAATGATTAAGTACAAAATATCTTGAATCTTCATCCAAAATCCCGAGCGGCTACAGTACTGTACATGACTACAGTTAGTGACACAGACCTCGCACCTGTGACAGTTTTTCCCCATAAAATAAGTACGAAGTAGATAACAACTGAGAGTGAGTAGAGTTCAGAGTCTCAGTATCTTGTGTCACAGGAGGATGTGTCACATATAGAGGTACAATAATTATATAGTTTAATATACTAGGCACGGTCGATCTCAAAAAAGAGATCTCCACTAGGCCATCTGACCGTAAGATCATGTGTGCGACAGTGCTTTTCTTTTTACATCCCAACATGCCACGCGATGACGCGTGGGTGGCGTCGTGGTAAATGTACGCGACTGCAGTGGCACTGTCATCGTTAGCGTCTGGCGATCGTGAGATCGGGAGCTCGTCTGTGTCGCCCGTTGGGATTCGCGCTTTGCTGCTGCCAAGTAAGTAATTTGGTCCGGTTCCAAATCATAAGGAGCACAAATCATAAGGAGCAGACGAGAGGTAAATAGTACTGTAGCAGTCACAGATACTTCGTATCCGAGAAGTATCTCCTATGGATCGCCAAAACTGATTTTTTTTATTGATGACATCGATCGAACAAGGATATCGAAGCGCGATTGCGGTGATGACACGGGCCAAATCCGATAAAGGGGGGCTCGCTTAAATATGGATCGCCAAAACTGATTTTTTTTATTGATGACATCGATCGAACAAGGATATCGAAGCGCGATTGCGGTGATGACACGGGCCAAATCCGATAAAGGGGGGCTCGCTTAACTCCTAATAGGATCGTCAATAATTCCAGGGGGTGGACTCATTTTTTCCCGATCGATTTTGCCGTATCTCCCATAGGTCATTCGTGTATTGTCGAGCGCTTCATAAATACAACCTTCCTCAACCGCCAGGGAACCACCAGGAACCGCCAGGGTTCGCCTTGGGGCCTTGGGGCCGACGGACGAGGGTCGAGGGCATCATTTTGCCCCGCGTTGACCAAAAAAATGACCAAAATTGACCAAGCTTAATCCCCCCCTAAAATATATTTGGGGGGCAATCCATGGTTCCACACTTTATCAATGCCCCCCCCCCGAGGGGTTTGGGGGGGTTCTGCATGACTTGCGTCATTTAGAGGGGTGTAGGGGTCGCGAGGATTTAATGGAATGTGTGAATTTTAGGTAATTTGCCAAGCGAAAAGTGCCACCCAACTTCCACATGGAGGGCACCCAAAGGTTATATTTTCCACCTATGGGACCCCCCAAAGGGCTGGGGGGGGGTTGGATTCATGCCTTGTACCGGTGGGGGGGCGGGAATGGGGCATCCGATATGGGGTGTTTTAGCAGTCATATTGAGGTCCCTGATGGAACCCGCTCAATATAACCCCCTATATGGGGGGGACAGCCGAGCGCACCCTGTATAATTCAAAGTTCAATATATAAATAATTGTCAATTTATATATTTGCACGGATATATTAATTATACCCGGTGCTACAACAATTATAAAAACATCCTAAATTTAATAAGTCCAGGGGGTGGACTCGGATCCAATAAAGAGATATGGATCGCCAAAACTGATTTTTTTTATTGATGACATCGATCGAACAAGGATATCGAAGCGCGATTGCGGTGATGACACGGGCCAAATCCGATAAAGGGGGGCTCGCTTAAATATGGATCGCCAAAACTGATTTTTTTTATTGATGACATCGATCGAACAAGGATATCGAAGCGCGATTGCGGTGATGACACGGGCCAAATCCGATAAAGGGGGGCTCGCTTAACTCCTAATAGGATCGTCAATAATTCCAGGGGGTGGACTCATTTTTTCCCGATCGATTTTGCCGTATCTCCCATAGGTCATTCGTGTATTGTCGAGCGCTTCATAAATACAACCTTCCTCAACCGCCAGGGAACCACCAGGAACCGCCAGGGTTCGCCTTGGGGCCTTTGGGCCGACGGACGAGGGTCGAGGGCATCATTTTGCCCCGCGTTGACCAAAAAAATGACCATAATTGACCAAGCCCAATCCCCCCCTAAAATAGATTTGGGGTGCAATCCATGGTTCCACACTTTATCAATGCCCCCCCCCCGAGGGGTTTGGGGGGGTTCTGCATGACTTGCGTCATTTAGAGGGGTGTAGGGGTCGCGAGGATTTAATGGAATGTGTGAATTTTAGGTAATTTGCCAAGCGAAAAGTGCCACCCAACTTCCACATGGAGGGCACCCAAAGGTTATATTTTCCACCTATGGGACCCCCCAAAGGGCTGGGGGGGGTTGGATTCATGCCTTGTACCGGTGGGGGGGCGGGAATGGGGCATCCGATATGGGGTGTTTTAGCAGTCATATTGAGGTCCCTGATGGAACCCGCTCAATATAACCCCCTATAGGGGGGGGACAGCCGAGCGCACCCTGTATAATTCAAAGTTCAATATATAAATAATTGTCAATTTATATATTTGCACGGATATATTAATTATACCCGGTGCTACAACAATTATAAAAACATCCTAAATTTAATAAGTCCAGGGGGTGGACTCGGATCCAATAAAGAGATATGGATCGCCAAAACTGATTTTTTTTATTGATGACATCGATCGAACAAGGATATCGAAGCGCGATTGCGGTGATGACACGGGCCAAATCCGATAAAGGGGGGCTCGCTTAAATATGGATCGCCAAAACTGATTTTTTTTATTGATGACATCGATCGAACAAGGATATCGAAGCGCGATTGCGGTGATGACACGGGCCAACTCCGATAAAGGGGGGCTCGCTTAACTCCTAATAGGATCGTCAATAATTCCAGGGGGTGGACTCATTTTTTCCCGATCGATTTTGCCGTATCTCCCATAGGTCATTCGTGTATTGTCGAGCGCTTCATAAATACAACCTTCCTCAACCGCCGGGGAACCACCAGGAACCGCCAGGGTTCGCCTTGGGGCCTTGGAGCCGACGGACGAGGGTCGAGGGCATCATTTTGCCCCGCGTTGACCAAAAAAATGACCATAATTGACCAAGCCCAATCCCCCCCTAAAATAGATTTGGGGTGCAATCCATGGTTCC